>CM054154.1:57921454-57963462 GCA_028751875.1 Rapana venosa | reverse complement strand
AAAAGCACAAACCTTGTCAATTATTTGATCACCAACATCTACAAATCCAACCCCATCAACTCTACATATTGATCACTCACCAAAATCTACAAAATTTTCACCTCTTTACACACATCACATAATCCACCATCACCAACATCTACATTATCATCACCATCTTCATCACCAACATCTACATATTTATCCCTCTCTTAATCACCAACATCTACATATTAATCCCCATCACCAACATCTACATATTAATTACCATCTTCATCAGGAACATCTACACATTGCTCACCAATATCTACATATTAATCACCATCACCAACTTTTGCAAAATTATCACCATCTTCATCACCAATATCTACTTAGTCATCAGCCTCACCACATCTACACATTCATCGTCATCATCTACATATTAATCACCATCCTCATCAGGAACATCTACACATTCATCACCATCATCTACATATTAATCACCATCTTCATCAGGAACATCTACACATTCATCACCATCATCTACATATTAATCACTATCTTCATCAGGACATCTACCCATTCATCACCATCACTAATATCTACACATTCATTACCATAATGTACATATTAATCACTATCTTCATCAGGAACATCTACCCATTCATCACCATCACTAATATCTACACATTCATTACCGTAATGTAAATATTAATCACTATCTTCATCATGAACATCTACACATTCATCACCATCATCTACATATTAATCACTATCTTCATCAGGAACATCTACACATTCATCACCATCATCTACATATTAATCACTATCTTTATCAGGAACATCTACACATTCATCACCATCATCTACATATTAATCACCATCTTCATCAGAAACATCTACACATTCATCACCATCATCTACATATTAGTCACTATCTTCATCAGGAACATCTACCCATTCATCACCATCACTAATATCTACACATTCATTACCGTAATGTACATATTAATCACTATCTTCATCATGAACATCTACACATTCATCACCATCATCTACATATTAATCACTATCTTCATCAGGAACATCTACACATTCATCACCATCATCTACATATTAATCACTATCTTCATCAGGAACATCTACCCATTCATCACCATCACTAATATCTACACATTCATTACCATAATGTACATATTAATCACTATCTTCATCAGGAACATCTACCCATTCATCACCATCACTAATATCTACACATTCATTACCGTGATGTACATATTAATCACTATCTTCATCAGGAACATCTACACATTCATCACCATCATCTACATATTAATCACTATCTTCATCAGAAACATCTACACATTCATCACCATCATCTACATATTAATCACCATCTTCATCAGAAACATCTACACATTCATCACCATCATCTACATATTAGTCACTATCTTCATCAGGAACATCTACCCATTCATCAACCATCACTAATATCTACACATTCATTACCGTAATGTTACATATTAATCACTATCTTCATCATGAACATCTACACATTCATCACCATCATCTACATATTAATCACTATCTTCATCAGGAACATCTACACATTCATCACCATCATCTACATATTAATCACTATCTTCATCAGGAACATCTACACATTCATCACCATAATGTACATATTAATCACTATCTTCATCAGGAACATCTACCCATTCATCACCTTCACTAATATCTACACATTCATTACCGTAATGTACATATTAATCACTATCTTCATCAGGAACATTTACACATTCATCACCATCATCTACATATTAATCACTATCTTCATCAGAAACATCTACACATTCATCACCATCATCTACATATTAATCACCATCTTCATCAGGAACCTCTACACATTCATCACCATCATCTATATATTAATCACTATCTTCATCAGAAACAACTACACATTCATCACCATCATCTACATATTAATCACTATCTTCATCAGAAACATCTACACATTCATCACCATCATCTACATATTAATCACCATCTTCATCAGGAACATCTACACATTCATCACCATCATCTATATATTAATCACTATCTTCATCAGAAACAACTACACATTCATCACCATCATCTACATATTAATCACTATCTTTATCAGGATCATCTACATATTAATCACCATCATCTACATATTAATCACTATCTTCATCAGGAACATCTACCCATTCATCACCATCACTAATATCTACACATTCATTACCGTAATGTACATATTAATCACTATCTTCATCAGGAACATCTACACATTCATCACCATCATCTACATATTAATCACTATCTTCATCAGGAACATCTACACATTCATCACCATCATCTATATATTAATCACTATCTTCATCAGAAACAACTACACATTCATCACCATCATCTACATATTAATCACTATCTTCATCAGGATCATCTACATATTAATCACCATCATCTACATATTAATCACTATCTTCATCAGGAACATCTACCCATTCATCACCATCACTAATATCTACACATTCATTACCGTAATGTACATATTAATCACCATCTTCATCAGGAACATCTACACATTCATCACCATCATCTACATATTAATCACTATCTTCATCAGAAACATCTACACATTCATCACCATCATATACATATTAATCACCATCTTCATCAGAAACATCTACACATTGATCACCATCATCTACATATTAATCACTATCTTCATCAGGAACATCTACCCATTCCTCACCATCACTAATATCTACACATTCATTACCATAATGTACATATTAAACACCATCTTTATCAGGGAAATCTACACATTCATCACCATCACTAACATCTACGTATTCATCACAAGCATCTACATTATCATCACCACCTTCATCACCAACATCTACATATTAATCACCATAAGCAAAAATCTACATATTAATCACCATCACCAACATCTTCAAATTAATCACCATCACCAACATCTACATATTAATCACCATCACCAACATCTACATAATAAACACTATCACCAACATCTACATAGTAATAACCATCACCACCATCTACATATTAATCCCCATCACCAACATCTACATATTAATAACCATCACCAACATCTACATATTAATCACCATCTTCATCAGGAACATCTACACATTCATCACCATCATCTACATATTAATCATTATCTTCATCAGGATCATCTACATATTAATCACCATCATCTACATATTAATCACCATCACCAACATCTTCAAATTAATCACCATCATCAACATCTACATATTAATCACCATCACCAACATCTACATATTAATCACCATCTTCATCAGGAACATCTACACATTCATCACCATCATCTACATATTAATCATTATCTTCATCAGGATCATCTACATATTAATCACCATCATCTACATATTAATCACCATCACCAACATCTTCAAATTAATCACCATCATCAACATCTACATATTAATCACCATCACCAACATCTACATATGAAGCACCATCACCAACATCTACATATTAATCACCATCACCACCATCTACATATTAATCCCCATCACCAACATCTACATATTAATCACCATCACCAACATCTACATATTAATCACCATCTTCATCAGGAACATCTACACATTCATCACCATCATCTACATATTAATCACCATCTTCATCAGAAACATTTACACATTCATCACCATCATCTACATATTAATCACCATCTTCATCAGAAACATCTACACATTCATCACCATCATCTACGTATTAATCACCATCTTCATCAGGAACATTTACACATTCATCACCATCACTAATATCTACGTATTCATCACCAACATCTACATTATCATCACCACCTTCATCATCAACATCTACATATTAATCGCCATCACCAAAATCTACATATTCATCACTATCACCACATTTACATATTCATCACCATCACCAACATCTTCAAATTAATCACCATCACCAACATCTACATATTAATCACCATCACCAACATCTACATATTAATCACCATCACCAACATCTACATATTAAACACTATCACCACCATCTACATATTAATCACCATCACCACAATCTACATATTATTCACCATCACTAACATCTACATATTAAACGCCATTACCAACATCTACATATTAATCACCAACATCTACATATTAATCACCATCACCAACATCTACATATTAGTTACCATCTTCATCAGGAACAGCTACACATTCATCACCATCATCTACATATTAATCATTATCTTCATCAGAAACATCTACACATTCATCAGCATCATCTACGTATTAATCACAATCTTCATCAGAAACATCTACACATTCATCACCATCATCTACATATTAATCACCATCTTCATCAGAAACATCTACACATTCATCACCCTCATCTACATATTAAGTACCATCTTCATCAGGAACATCTACACATTCATCACCATCATCTACATATTAATCACTATCTTCATCAGAAACATCTACACATTCATCACCATCATCTACATATTAATCACCATCTTCATCAGGAACATCTAGACATTCATCACCATCATCTACATATAATCACCATCTTCATCAGGAATATCTAGACATTCATCACCATTACTAATATCTACACATTCATTGCCATAATGTACATATTAAACACCATCTTCATCAGGAACATCTAGACATTCATCACCATCACTAATATCTACACATTCATTACCATAATGTACATATTAATCACCATCTTCATCAGGAACATTTACACATTCATCACCATCACTAATATCTACGTATTCATCACCAACATCTACATTATCATCACCACCTTCATCATCAACATCTACATATTAATCGCCATCACCAAAATCTACATATTCATCACTATCACCACATTTACATATTAATCACCAACACCAACATCTTCAAATTAATCACCATCACCAACATCTATATATAATCACCATCACCAACATCTACATATAATCACCATCACCAACATCTACATATTAAAACACTATCAGCAACATCTACATATTAATCACCATCACCACCATCTACATATTAATCACCATCACTAACATTTACATATTAATCACCATCACCAACATCTACATATTAATCAGCATCACCAACTCTACATATTAATCACCATCACCAACATCTACATATTAATCACTATCACCAACATCTACATATTAATCACCATCACCAAGATCTACATATTAATCACCATCACCAACATCTACATATTAATCACCATCACCAAATCTACATATTATTTACCATCTTCATCAGGAACAGCTACACATTCATCACCATCATCTACATATTAATCACCATCACCAACATCTACATATTAATGACAATCACGAACATCTACATATTAATGACAATCACCAACATCTACATATTAATCACCATCATCTACATCTTAATCACCATCTTCATCTGAAACATCTACACATTCATCACCATCATCTATATATTGATTACCATCTTCATCAGAAACATCTACACATTCATCACCCACATCTACATATTAATCACTATCTTCTTCAGGAATATCTACACATTCATCACCATCATCTACATATTAATCGCCATCTTCATCAGGAACATCTACACATTCATCACTATCATCTACATATTACTCACTATCTTCATCAGAAACATCTACCCATTCATCACCATCATCTACATACTAATCACTATCTTCATCAGGAACATCTACCCATTCATCACCATCACTAATATCTACACATTCATTACCATAATGTACATATTAAACACCATCTTCATCAGGAACATTTACACATTCATCACCATCACTAATATCTACGTATTCATCACCAACATCTACATTATCATCACCACCTTCATCACCAACATCTACATATTACATCACCATCACCAAAATCTACATATTCATCACTATCACCACATTTACATATTAATCACCATCACCAACATCTTCAAATTAATCACCATCACCAACATCTACATATTAATCACCATCACCAACATCTACATATTTATCACCATTACCAACATCTACATATTAAACACTATCAGCAACATCTACATATTAATCACCATCACCACCATCTACATATTAAACACCATCGACTAACATCTACATATTAATCACCATCACCAACATCTACATATTAATCACCATCTTCAACAGGAACATCTACACATTCATCCATCACATCTACATATTAATGACAATCACCAACATCTACATATTAATCACCATCACCAACATCTACATATTAACACTATCCCAACATCTACACATTAATCACCATCACCACCATCTACATATTAAACACCATCACTAACATCTACATATTAATCATCATCACCAACATCTACATATTAATCACCATCACCAACATCTACATATTAATAACCATCACCATCATCTACATATTAATCACCATCTTCATCAGGACATCTACACATTCATTACTATCATCTACATATTAACTCATTGAGGTTGTGCCGAAGCTTAAGCTTCGGCACTCTTCTCCTTTACTGCGACGAATTTTTAAAGAAACACAAACTGATGGTAAGCTCAGAGGAAAGTACTCTGGCCTGTAGGGCAATCATTTTTCTAAACACAGTTGCTTTCCTTAACCAAAAGCTTTCCTTGTTTTTGTCTGTTGGCCAATTTTGTTTGACATGTCAACAAGTGATATTTTGGGGATTTCAGGCACTCCAGTGTTATGATTCTTAAAAAAAAAAAATCTGTTGTACAAAAAGTGACATCACATGGATTCAGCCAGCTTCACGGAACTTTACTTTGGTGAGAAATCATCACATTGCTTCAAGGGGACTAGTTGATGAATAGTTAAGGCCATTTAAGATACCAGCCTTAATTTTCAAAACTTTATTTTTCAGCAACCAGTGACATATTTTGAAAATTTGTAAAACATTAATACAGTCATCTATTAAAAAACTGTGAGGTAATCTCGAAAGAAGACATTATAAACCTTTTAATGATGTGTAATGTGTATGTCATTATTATGTTGGGTAAGCTCAATATAGCCAAAATAATATAGTAATATAGCCAAAATCACGCGACACCACAAAATGGCAGGATCCATTTCACTGCGACTCCTATGAGTTAATCACCATCTTCATCAGGAACATCTACACATTCATCACCATCATCTACATATAACTTACCATCTTCATCAGCAACATCTACACATTCATCACCATCATCTATATATTGATTGCCATCTTCATTAGCAACATCTACACATTCATCACCATCATCTACATATTAAACACTATCTTCATCAGGAACATCTACACATTCATCACCATCATCTACATATTAATCACTATCTTTATCAGGAACATCTACCCATTCATCACCATCATCTACATATTAATCACTACCTTTATCAGGAACATATACCCATTCATCACCATCACTATCTACGTATTCATCACCAACATCTACATTATCATCACCACCTTCATCACCAACATCTACATATTTAATCACCATCACCAAAATTTACATATTCATCACTATCACCACAATTAACATATTAATCACCATCACAAACATCTTCAAATTAATCACCATCACCAACATCTACATATTAATCACCATCACCAATATCTACATATTAATCACCATCACCAACATCTACATATTAAACACTATCACCACCATCTACATATTACTCACCATCACCACCATCTACATATTACCACCATCACCACCATCTACATATTAATCACCATCACCAACATCTACATATTAATCACCATCACCAACATCTACATATTAATCACCATCACCAACATCTACAAATTAATCACCATCACCAACATCTACAAATTAATCACCATCACCAACATCACAATTAATCACCATCACCAACATCTACATATTAATCACCATCACCACCATCTACATATTAATCACCATCACCAACATCTACATGTTAATCACCATCACCAACATCTACAAATTAATTCACCATCACCAACATCTACAAATTAATCACCATCACCAACATCTACAAATTAATCACCATCACCAACATCTACAAATTAATCACCATCACCAACATCTTACATATAATCACCATCACCCACATCTACATCTTAATCACCATCACCAACATCTACATATTAATCACCATCATCAACATCTACATATTAATCACCATCACCATCTACATATTAATCACCATCACCCACATCTACATATTAATCAACATCACCAACATCTACATATTAATCACCATCACCCACATCTACGTATCCATTGCCATCTTCAAAACTAATTTCCACATGGTCATCACTATAACCAGCATCTACATAATGATAACAATCTTCATCAACTTCTATATAATCACCACCATCACCATCACCAACATCTACATAATCATCTCAATCACCAACTTCTACATAATATTAATAATAATAATCATCATCATCATCATCATCATCATCATCATCATCATCATCATCATCATCATAAATGGAACAGAGTGATCTGCCTTTGCACCTGTCGGCAGCACTGTGTGTAGCTCTGTGTTTGAATGCTGGATGTGTGTGTTTTTTCTGGTTCCTTTCCAGAAATGTTTACATCTTCTTGTTCGTGCTTTTACCCTGAGTTATTTGGTCAGAACATTTTTCTTTGTTATTATCTACTTTTTGAGATATTTCGATGTATAATTTTCATCTTTGTTTGAATTGTTCAAAATTTCGATTCGACTTATGAATTGTGTTTACCTGACTGCTGGTCTTCATGACCCATTTTAATCTGACCCTACTGCCCTTCAACAAATTGCACGTGATTCACGAACTGACACCACCCCCATCAATCAAGTCTAGTGTGTGTTGTTCTGCTACCATGGCAGTGAGAGCCGCGGACATTAGAGCTATGCTCGCACCTGAGAATTGTCAAAAACAGTACACGCTTTGCTCCTGATATTAAGCAAGGTATAACAAACTTAGGCATCCATCGCTGCAAAACCAGACGGGGAACACGGCAGGCCGACGTCATCGCCAGTGTGGGCTTCCCTCTCCCATGTCTCCCTCTTCACCTCTGACGTCACTTCTGTCACCCCTGACAAAAGCTTCTTCCCATGCTGCCGTCCACCCGCCCCTTCAGCTTTTGATTGGTTCTGTTGTTTGTAACTGATAATGTTTTTGTTCTGATGATGATGATGTATATCATGATGTGTTTCAAAAACCGAATCCCCTGATTAGCACAGTTCTTTCCAACCATCTTCTACTCCTGTTTCACACCCAAAACCTTGTCTGTTCTTCCGCTAACCCGGGCTCTCCACCATCGCCTTCGTCCTCTTCCTCTGATGCTTGTCCAAACTCCACCACTTTCATTTCAACCTCTCCACCTCCTTCAGATCTCCTTCAAGTTTGTTTGTTAAATGTGCATTCTGTCTGTCCAAAGGAAAAGCCGACTACATATCTGATTTCATTTTCTGAAAAAAACATTGATTTAACCCTTCCTCACAAAACTTGGCTTAAACCACATGGCCATGAACCAAAAATAAAACAGCTGACTCCTCCTGGATATAAACCATTTCTTTCCCCGACTCTCTCTCGGGAGGTGGGATTGCCATCATTCTCAAAGAAAATTTTGGGAACCATCTCTTTCTTTCAGTCAAAACCTTAAATTTCTCACATGAATCTTTTGAAGTTTGCGAAATCAATCTCAACCTACTTGGCCACTCTATTACTATCTGCTCCCTTTACCGTCCACCTCCCAGCCATAAAAACAACCTAACATCTTCTCTTTTCACCAAGAATTCCAGTCACTCCTCGACCACTACAGCCTCTCTCCCACTAAACTTATAATTCTTGGTGACTTCAACTTCCATTCGACAACCAGTCCTCTCCAGATGTCAAACGTCTTTCTCTTTCTCTGTCCAACCATTCTCTCTCTCAACTGGAAAACGAAGAAAACGCACAGACTGGTCATATTTTAGATGGCTGATTACTAATGCTTCATTCAATCTTGTCACATCTGTTTCTGTCACTGACGAATTTGCAATTCTGATCATTCCGCCATTTTTTTCCATCTCAACATCACAAAACCTGTGGGAAAGAAGAAATATGTTACCGTCGCAATTTTAAGGCCTTAGACATTCATACCTTCTCTTCACAAGCTTCCGAACGTTTTTCAAAACCTCTGACCACACTGAAACTCTCTGATCACTATAACAACTATTCTCCGCCAAACTGCTTGATGAGCATGCACCTCCTACTAATTTCATCTCCTCCCTGACAGCCCCTGTGCGCCATGGTAAAAACCCAAGACATCTTGATAGCGAAGCGCAAACGCCGGCAACTAGAACGGCAGTGGCGGAAGTCAAAAACCGAAATCAACAAACGCTTTTCGAAAAAAAAAATAAACAAAGTCAAACTCTTATCCCATTTGGCAAAGACAACTACTACCTCTTCCCAAGTTCTTCCCTGTGCTACATCCATAAAATTCTTTTTTTTTTCCCTCACCTCAAATCTCCTTGGATCTGCAAAAACAACTCCTCTGCCTAACACCCACAGCCTGTCTGAACTTCCATCCCATTTTCTGCCTTCTTTTCAGACAAATTTCGAAACATGCGCTCCAGACTTGATCAACTCAATTCCGCCTGCGCCTCCTGACCCCCAGTTCACTGGCTCCTCTCTTTTTTTCCTTCCATCCCACAGTGAAAAAGAAATTATGACAATTCTGAAGGGAAATGACTATAAAATCATGCGACCCCTTTATCCCCTACCTGCTCCTGTTTTTCCCCACAATGCCTTTCACAATTTGTGCCTATTATCACTAAAATATAAATTCATCTCTTCAGTCAGGAAATTTTCCATCAGCTCTTAAAACAGCAATAGGCACACCTCTACTGAAAAAGCACGACCTCGATCCCAACATTCTGAAGAATTTTTAGGCCCGTCTCAAACTTGCCCTTTGTCTCTAAAGTACAAGAAAAAGTTGTTCTCAAACAGCTCAACAGTCACCTTCATTCCAAAGATCTTCTTCCCACTTTTCAGTCTGCCTAAACCCCCCAACCACAGCACCGAAACCACCCTATCCTACTTTTATACACTTCTACTTGCTTCTGATGCAGGAAAAATCTCCCTCCTCACTCTTCTTGACTTATCTGCAGCCTTTGATACCATTTGATCACTCAATTCTTCTTTCTCGCCTCCAAATCGTTGATATTAATGGGCAACAGCCCCCACCTGGGTTTACTTCATACCTCACAGACCGGTTCCAGAAGTTATTGTAAACAAAAATTCAATCAAAACCCGTCAAAATGGAATGTGGGTCCCGCAGGGATCAGTTGGGCCCTGTTCTCTTTACTCTCTACACTGCTCCACTCTCACATATAATAAACAACCACCCTATTGATCATCATTTCTATGCCGAAGATATCAACTTCAGTGCAGCGATACTGTTTAAACTTGCCTTCTATCCTGACAAATATTCTACTGCCTTCAAAACAAATTTAAAACTGGATGACTCAGAACAAGTTACAGCTTAATGCCGATAAAACCGAAGCCATGTCATAGGACCCAACATTAAACTTTCCTCTATCACAAAAACTTCAATAGAATTCGGCAATACGTCAGTTCCTTTGTCCAACTCTGTGAAGTATTTAGGAGTAGTTCTTGACAACACCCCTCTCTATGAAAAAATTTCATCACCCAGACCCGCCAGTCTTGCTACTATCACTTACGGCGCTTTAAGCGCGATTCGCAAGTATCTGGGCCACTGATGCAACTTCCAAGCTTGTCACATCTCTCATTCTTTCACGTTTAGACTACTGTAATTCTCTTTGGCTGGCCTACCAGCATCATCTAAACCACTCTCTTCAACGCATACAAAACTCTGCAAGCTGACTGGTCCTAAGAAAGAAAAAATCTGAAACAATCATTTCTTCTGCCATCTCTTCACTGGTTGCCTGTCTCACAAAGGGCTGGAGTATAAAATCAATACCCTCTGTTTCAAATGTATCCCCAAATCTGCATCCTCTTATCTCTGTAAACTGTCTTCCACCTGGTACACTCCATCCCGTTCCCTTCGTTCAGACGCCGATTTCTTTGTGCTTTCGAACACCCCGATTCAAACAAACCACTGTTGGCCGTCGCTCCTTCTCTGTTTCTGGTCCATCCACCGGAATGACCTCCCTCTTTCACTTCGTTAAAAGCCTTCACTTGAATTCCTTCAAATTCCTGCCTCAAAACACACTTATTTCCTACCCAGACTTTTCCCCTCTATCTGTCCCTAATTTCCAACAGCATCTTTCACCTTCTAAGTGTTGTACCCGCGCGCGCGCGCGCGCGCCCTGTGTGTTGTGTGTGTGTGTGTGTGTTGTGTGTGTGTGTGTGTGGTGTGTGTGTGTGTGTGTGTGTGCGCGTGCGTGTGCGTGCGTAGTGAGCCGCGCATGGATTTAAATCTGTTTTCTCATTATGTTTAAGGAGAGTTTTCATGCCTGTAAATAATTGAGTGCAAGCGCTTCGATTTGTTTTTTTTTTTACAAGATTCAGCGCTATATAAATTCCAATTATTATTTTATTATTATTATTATTATTATTATTATTTTTATTATTATTATTATTTTTATTATTTTTTATTATTATTAACTTATATAGCGCTATATCTTGCAAAGACAAATCAAAGCGCATGCATTCAACCTAAATCTTCAGTCTTGCAACCAATGACAAATCATCAATAGTTTAAACAAACAGATATTGCAAAACATGGTACGCTGCAGACCAAATCTATGAAAATATGAAAATCTATGAAATAAAATTTCATCAGTACCACCACATTGGGAGACAGAAACTTTCATATTTCTCTCCTGTACACACTTGGATATGTCCAAAAAATGCTCACACTTTCACAGTTTGCATACATAGCCAACACAAAACACATTCAGCACTTACAAGCCTGGAGTAACCCAAACAACACTTCAAGAAAAATGAACACAGCAATCCCATAAAGAAATTTTAAGAAACCTGAAGTCACTGAACTAGAATGAATGAAGAGTGAAAGAAAACATTCCCAGTGTGTACAAATGGGAATGAAACACCCCACGGGCTGGGGGAAGCAGTTCTTAGCCAACACCGTGACGATCAGTTAAACAGTTTTTCTGGCGGGTTTGGCCTTGGAGGGTTTAAGGTCAAGGGTAAGTAGCTCTCCAAAAACAAAAACGGAGGTGTCACCACATCTTGTTCTTTCATCTCGAAATGTCTGGTGCGGGCCTCGATTTTCTCCAGCCCTTGTCGTTCAGCGGGAGTCTTTAGAAATCCTGGACGGTGTCCAACTGCTCTTTCTTTCCCATCCAGCTCCAGTCCCTCCCTACCCCTTTAAACCCCTGTGGCCAGGCTGGCCGGCAAGCCGGGGAAAGGATGATCGCCTCAAATGCGCTCCTGTTTCTCCAGCAGGCGCCGGCATCCGACAGTATTTGCTGGCGACTCAGTTTTTATGTTTGTCAGGGTTTGTAAGCAAACATCCAGAAACGTGGCAGCCAGGAAGTTGACATCCACATTAAAGAGGGTGTGGGTGTGTGTCTCACATAATTACAGAAAGGACAACATTGTTGTCTCGATAAGTTTTGGGCCCCTCAGGGGGGACAGCAAGGTCTGCACTGCTTGGGATACCAGGACAGTTTTTAAAATTCAAATCCGTCCCAAATCCCCTTCTAAAGAAAGTCAAAGATCCGCCGGAAAGGATCCCAGTTTTCTTCCACGACGGATTCCATATGGCGATACTCGAGACCTCAGGCTTTCAGCGTGTTGACAAAAACAGGCCCCCCCACTGTCGGCCTCTGGAAATAAACTCTGGCATAAAATTCTGTCATGACTTCAGCCACTGTTCCACACAATTTTGGACATTGCCTTGTTTTTTGGCACTGAGGATACAGCTCTTTAAAGACACAGGCATAGTGGTGTGAGGCCGGGCCCGTCGCTTTCATCACCTAAAGCAGCCATGATTCCTGCCCTTTATCGCTTTTCCCTAGAATTGGCCCAGCAACCCCAGATCGGGGCCGGAAATATGGGGAACCCTTGGTGGTTCACTTTCCAATAGATTGTAGGGTGTCATCACCATGCTTGCTGTGAACCTTTTACGGGGGGGGGCCTTTTCTCGCAGGCTGCCCTTTCCCAGGACTTCTTGTTTCACTTTTACGCAAACCCTGCAGCAGGTCGGGGGGGGCCTGCAAACAGGAGGTTTCAGGGGGGGGCACCTGGAAACCCCCTTTGCCTCTCTTGTCCTTCACCCGGGACACAGCCGTTTGATGAAAAGGGCCACCATGCGCTAAAAACCTTCTCCTGCGTGGGGGGCTGACTTCTTTGAGATCGCTTCCCCTGAGCTTGGGGCTTCTTCATTTGTTGGGGGGGTGTCAACAAGGTTGCACAGGCAAAGGGCCCCTCCTGCTGAAGTTCTTCCACAATCATTCTGCAGCATCGCCATATAAAAATGCCGCACAGTGCCCCTTTTTTTCCCAAAGTAGATGTGGAAAATTCACCCGCCCGGACAATTCTGTACTCCACCATTCTTTGCCGTTCTGATAAATCTCCCCCATGCCATTTGAATCGACCCAGCAGACCCTTTGTGATTTTTGCCTTTCGCTTTGGTTTTTTGTATTCCGCTTTTCAATGTTATGCTCTATCTCATCAAACAGTCCGCATAGTAGCTAAAAATTGGGGCGTCGCTCTTCACTGTTTCGGGTCCATCGATCGGGAAGACCCCCTCCCCTTTCCCTTCCCCAAAAAGCCTTCACATCCCTTTTTAAAAATCCCCTCAGACATTATCAAAACCTAAGATTTTCCCCCTCTTTTTCCCCACTTCATTTTTTCCCGCCCTAACCCCAAAAACCCCATCCCCTGCCCGATGTACAACCTTTTTTGTGTTGCGTGGGTTTTCGTGTACTGTTGCGTGCGCTGAGCATGTGTTCATTGAATTTGAAAAGAAAAACCCCCCTATTAATTGTAACTGGCTCAGTGAATGATATGATGAATGAAAACACTTTTTTTTGTTTTTTGCAAATATACACAAATATAATTCCATGTATTATTTTTAATTATTTTTATTATTATTATTCATTAATATCCACATAATCACACCATTTTCAACATCAATAAAAATTGTCACAACTTCTACATGAAGATCTTATCATCAAATCTGCATATCACATCACATCTACATAACATTTTCGTCAACAAAATCAATAGTCGTCATCATGATCAACTACTACAAAATCAAATTTTTAAATACATTTTTCAACAACGACTTACAATCATTTATCAAAATCTACTATATCAAATTTACACAATGATTATCACCTTCATCGTATTTACTTATTTTTAACCTATCAACATCTGCAAATCTCGATCAACATCTACATAATCATCATCAACCGATTTATCATCGACATCTACATAATCAAACACCATCTTCAACGTCTCTCATTTCCACAAATTCTGCATAATCCACTTCATTTATCAGCATATGCAAAATCAGCACATATCGACCTCTGCATAATCATTACACCACACAAATCACAATCAATATCCATTATCATCACCACACACATCTACAAATATCCTTTTTCATTACCAATTTCCCTTACAAAAAACCCCATCACATCTCAAGCCCTCAACATCATCAAAATCTACGTAATCACATCAAATAATCACAACATCTGTACATAATCAACATAATCATCGTCTCATGAACTTATTACACCCTCAAAACTGTTTAAAAACCCGAACATCAAACATAAACCCTCGCAAACATCAAAATCAAATAAACACAAACAACAAAACATCATCATCAACTACGTAAAAATCATCAACATAAAAAATTTATCATCAACATCATCAACTCAAAAATAATCATCATCAACCTACATAGTCATTATCATCACAATAATCCCACTCTGCATAATCATCATAATCACATCATCAAAAACAAAACAACTATGCGGCAGAACTGCTGCAAAGAAAACAATTATCAACAGAAAGGGGAGACAGACAGAAGACGAACTGACAACCAAGACAGACAGACAGGGACATCGAAAATTTTATTGCTAAGCAAATTGCTCAATCACAATGAACATAAACAGACATGGAAAATTACATACCAAAAAAATAAATGCATCTCCTCTAAAGCTGAACAAGAAACAAAATCAAACTACAGAGAACTACTTGTAAATTGTTAACACACACGTACTCTCTCTCTCTCTCTCACTCTCTCTCTTCTCTCCTCTCTCTCCTCTCTCTCTCCCTCTCTCTCCTCTCTCTCTCTCTCTCTCTCTCTCTCTCTCTCTCAACACACACACACACACAAAACACAAAACACACACACACACTCACACAAAACACACACACACCCAAAACACACTGCTCTCTTCCTCCTGCTGCTCCTTCTTATCATCTTAGCTAAGGCTTTGAAAAACGCGATTGGTTTGATACTGGGGGTGGACAGTCCCGGAAAGCTGGAGTATTTGTGCGTATATGTTTGTTTTTGTTGTTGTCTTCGATTTTAACGTCTGTTCACGCTCAGTGATATTAGACAAAAAAAAAAAAGCATGGAAGTTGAGGGTGGTGGTAGATGTCCTACTAAAATGTGTACAAGGGAAAAATAGTTTACATAGGCAAAACAGAAACTTCACAAAGCAAGAAAACCATTTTTAAAAAGAAAAAAAGAAAAAAACAACAACCCCCCAAATCCCAACAACAAACAAACAACAAACAAGCAAAACCAATCTTTAAAACTTAATGAGGTTATAACAAATGTCCTATAGGACTGTGCCGAGACCTTTCGCAATGTTAAATACCAAATTCATGTTATTGAATATGCAACTGAGGGAGTTTCAAAAACGGGGTAAAAAAGCTTTTGTTCGCCTGCATTCAAATATTAATGAGTATTAGTGATATTCTCACCACACAGACATTTATCGTTTCTGCTGAATTTGGTAATGAATGCATTAAGTTTTATTCTATAAATAAAGCTGTTTACTCTTCTTGCTGTGAAAATATTTGTGCCGGTCTTAGAATGGTTCACCGACCCTACATTGTCGGTATTGATTACAGATCTATTTAAAAATCTATTTTTTTGGGTGATACTTTTCTGAACCTTTCTTCATGATGTTTGTTTTAATAAGTGGTAACCCTCTTGTATGTGTGTGTGTTGTGTGTGGTGTGTGTGTGTGTGTGGTGTGTTGTGTGTGTGTGTGTGTGTGTGTGGGTGGTGTGTGCTGTCGTCTGTCTGTCTCTCCCTCCCTCCCTCTGTCTGTTTGAACCCAAGTTCTTATAGGATAGGGGGGCGTGTGAAATGTTTGTGCATGTGTGTTACAGGTCGGTGCCCTTAACTTTGAAATTCATTGACTCTCTTTCTCCTCTCTCCTCTTCTCTCTCTCTCTCCCCCTCTCTCTCTCTCTCCTCTCTCCTCTCTCTCCTCTCTTCTCTCTCCTCTCTCTCTTTTCTCTCTCTTTTTTCTCTCAATGTCATAAAAGATCTGAATTTCTCCTGTAACCATGTTATGGAATCCCATCCCAAATGATGACTGTTTGGGCTGAAATTAATGAAGTTCTCAGTATATGATATTAAAATTTTTTAAAGGGCCCCCCCCCCCCCCCCCCCCCCCCTCCTACGGTCCCCTTGTGAATGGACATCTTGTTTACACAATAAACCTTTTGTCATTTTTCATAATCATGCCTCTAATGTAAAAGGGAATGGTGTCAAAGATAAATGACAACACATTGTTTTGTTACTTATGATGTTAATACCAGATAGTGTATGGGAGCTTTTTGGGAAATTTACAGTTTAATATACTTTTTTGGGTTTATTTCTTTTAATTCTACAGAGTCTTGTAAGCCAGCTAGACATTCCGTTCATAAACGAAAGAAGGTCATGATGATTGTTTGTTGGATAAAGAAGGAACATTCAGAGTATACTAAAGGAATAAAAACAAATCTTTTATCGTGTTCATTATATAAAAGGGGTCATATCGTTTTTGCAAAGGATGCATTGTTTTGTTTACTATCAGAAAACTCTCATTTTGACGTTGATAGAGGTATACTGATAATTATATTGCGTCAGAATTCACTATACACACAATTCTAAATTATCACGTAGTCTTTATGATGTCTGTTTTAAGTGTACTGGTATCCCTATAGAGTTTATTGGATAACACACAATCTTTATTGGATGGACACACCCGTTTATTGGATGGACACACAGTTTATTTGGATGGGCACACACATTTATTGGATAGACACACACCAGTTTTTATTTTTTGGGTAGACACACAAGGGTTATTGGATAGACACCCCAAGGGTTATTTGGATAGACACACAAGGTTTATTGGGTAGACACACAAAGTTTATTGGATAGACACACACACAGTTTATTGGATGGACACACACAGTTTATTGGATAGACACACACAGTTTATTAGATGGACACACACAGTTTATTGGATAGACACACACACAGTTTATTAGATTGGACACACACACAGTTTATTGGATGGACACACACAGGTTTTGGATAGACACACACAGTTTATTGGGTGGAACACCAGTTTTTGGATGGGCACAACACATTATTAGATGGACACACACACAGTTTATTGATGGACACACACACAGTTTATTAGATGGAACCACACCCGTTTATGGATGGAACACCACAGTTTATTAGATGGACACACACACAGTTTTATTAGATGGACACACACACAGTTTATTGGATGGACCACACAGTTTTTGTAACACACACAGTTTATTAGATGGACACACACACAGTTTATTGGATGGACACACACCAGTTTTATTTATGGAACACACACACAGTTTATTGGGTGGACACACACACAGTTTATTAGATGGAAAACAAAACATTTATGGATACACACACAGTTTATTAGAAAGGACACACACACAGTTTATTAGATGGACACACACACAGTTTTTTGATGGACACACCCACAGTTTATTGGATGGACACACAAAAAGTTTTTTTGGGTGGACACACACACAGTTTATTGGGTGGACACACACACAGTTTATTGGATGGACACACACACAGTTTATTGGATGGACACACACACACGGTTTATTGTATGGACACACACACAGTTTATTGGATGGACACACACACACGGTTTATTGTATGGACACACACACAGTTTATTGGATGGACACACACCGTTTATTAGGTAGACAAACAATTTATTGCATGGACACATACACAGTTTATTGCATGGAGACACACATGTATTGGGTAGCACACACAGTTTATTGGATGGACAAGCCCATTTTTTTGGACCAGTTTGTTTTTGGATGGTACACACACATTTATTGGTTGGACACACACATTTTTGATGGACCCACACACACAGAGTTTATTGGATGGACACACAGACAGTTTATTGGATGGACAACCAAGGTTTATTAGATTGACATACAAAGTTTTTGGATGGAACCACAACAGTTATTGGATGGACAAAACATGTTATTTGGATGGACACAAGTTATTGATGGAAACACAAGTTTATTGGATAGCCACACACACCCGTTTATTGGAATTTAACACACAAGGGTTTTTTTGGATGACACACACACAGTTTAGGATGGACACACATTTTATTGGTTGGGGCACACAGTTTATTGGATGGTAAACCAGTTTTAAATTTGTTGGACACACTCAGTTTATTGTATGCACAAACAAAGATTATTGGATGGACACACAAGGGTTTATTGGATGGACAAACACACAGTTTATTGGATGGACACATACGCAGTTTTTTTTATGGACACACAAAGTTTATTAGATGGACGCACACAGTTTATTGCATATACACAAACATTTTATTGGATGGACATACAAGGGTTTATTGGGTGGACACACAAGGGTTGATTGGATGGACACACACAGTTTATTGGAAGGGCATACACAGTTTATTGGATGGACACACACAATTTATTAGATGGACACACACGGTTTATTAGATGGTCACAGAAGGGTTTATTGGATGGACAAACACAGTTTATTGGATGGACACAGACATTTTATTGGATGGACACACAGTTAAATGGATGGACACACAAGTTTATTTTTATTGACACACAGAGTTTATTTGATGGCCATACATTTATTGGGGGACACACACCGAGTTTATTGGGTGATACACAAACAAAATTTGGATTGACACAACACAATTATGATGGACACGCACAGTTTATTGCATGGACACACACACAGTTTATGGCATGGACACACACATAGTTTATTGGATGGACACACAAGGTTTATTAGATGGATACACACAGGTTATTGGATGGACACACAGTTTATTGGATGGACACACAGTTTATTGGATGGACACACAGTTTATTGGATGGACACACACAGTTTATTGGATGGACACACAAACAGTTTATTGGATGGAATACACACATTTTATTGGATGGACACCCCAGTTTATTGGATGGACACACACATTTATTTGATGGACTCACCCCAGTTTTTTGGATTTGGGCACACAGTTATTGGGGGACACACCATTTATTGATGGACAAACAGTTTATTGGATGGACACACAAATTTATTGGATTGACAAACACAGTTGTTTGGATTGACAAACACAGTTTATTGGAAAGACACACATACATTTTTAATGGATGGACACACACACACAGTTTTTTGGAAGGACACACACAGTTTATTGGATGAACACACACACAGTTTATTGGATGGACACACACACAGTTTTTTGGATGGACACACACACAGTTTTTTGGATGGACACACACACACAGGTTATTGAATGGACACAAAGTTTATTAATGGACACACACAAAACAGTTATTGGATGGACAAACACAGTTTATTGGATAGACACGCACATTTTATTGTTAGACACAAAACATTATTGGATGGACACAGAAAACGTTTAATTTGGATGAAAACACACTCTTTTTTTGGATGAACACACACAATTAATTAATGACACAGTTTTTTTTGACCACAGTTTATGATGGACACACAGTTTATTGGATCGGCACACACACTTTATGGATGGAACACAACAGTTTTTGGGAAAAGGACACACAGTTTATTGGATTCACACAACTTTATTAATGGAATACACACAGTTTATTGGTGGGCACATAAGTTTATTAATGGACCACACAAGGTTATTGGATGGGCACAAAAGGGTTTATTGGATGGACACACACACAGTTTATTGGATTGACACACACAGTTTATTAGATCAACACACACAGTTTATTGGAGGGACACACAGTTGATTGGATAGACACAAAAGGATTTAATGGAGGACACACAAGGTTTATTCGATGGAAAACACACAGTTTATTGGTGGGAACCCACACAGCTTATTGTATGGACACACACACAGTTTATGGATGCACACACCGTTTATTGGTAGACAACAGTTATTGGTTGGACAACACAGTTTATTGGATGGAAACACCACAGGTTTAAATTGTATGGACACATACACAGTTTATTGGATGGGGCACCAGACAGTTTATTGGATGGACACAAGGGTTTATTGGATGGACACACAACAGTTTATTGATGGGCCCCACACAGTTTATTGCAAGAAACACACATAGTTTTTTGGATGAAAACACGCAGTTTTTTAAAGCATGGACACAGTTTTTTGGTTGGACACAGTTATGGATGGGGTTCCCAGTTTTTTGGTGGGCACCACACACATTTATTGGATGAACAACACAGATTATTGAATGGACACACAAGGGTTTAAATTTGGGTGGAAAAAACACACCAGTTTTTGGATGGACACATACAGTTATTGTGACACACACGTTTATTAGTGGACACACATAGTTTTTTCGATAGACACACAGCTTATGGATGGACACACAGTTTATTGGATCGACACACACAGTTTATTGAATGGACACACACAGTTTATTGGATTGACTCACAAAGTTAATTGGATGGACACACAGTTTATTGAATGGACACACACAATTTTTTGGAAGGCCAAACGCAGTTTATTGGATGGAAACGCAGTTTATTAGATGGACACATACTGTTTATTGGATGGACACACACAGTTTATTGAATGGAGACACACACAGTTTATTGGATTGACTCACAAAGTTAATTGGATGAACACACAGTTATTGAATGGACACACACATTTTTTGAAGCCAAAGCGTTTTTTGGATGGAAGATTAAGATGACACAACGTTTATTGGAGGACACAAAAGTTTCTTGGGTTGACACACACAGTTTTATTGAATTTGGGGACACAAGGGTTTATTGGATGGATACACACACAGTTTATTGGATGGACGCACACACATTTTATTGCATATACACAGTTTATTGGATGGACACACAAGGGTTTAATGGATGGACACACGAGGGTTTATTGGATGGACACACAAGGGTTTAGAATAGACACACCCAAAGGTTGATTGAATGGACAAACACAGTTAATTGATGGAACAGAGTTTATAGGGTAGGGTACACATTGATTAGAAGGACACACACAGGTTATTGGATGGAACCCCACAAGTTCGTTTAGATGGACCCCAGAAGGGTTTATTGGATGTACCACACAGTTTATGGAGACACACCCAGTTTTTGGATGGACCAACCAGTTAAATGGATGGACACACCCAAGTTCATTCGATTGACACACACAGTTTTATTTTTTTGGGCCCCACAGTTAAATAACACGCAGTTTTATTGGATATGCACACAAGGGTAATGGATGGCACACAAGGTTTTTTTGGAAAGGACACACACATTTATTTGGGTGACCACACACACTTTATTGATGGACTACACCACAGTTTATTGAATGGGACACAAACACACAGGGTTTATGATTGAAACCCACACAGTTTTTGGATGGACACACCACCAGTTTATTGGATGGACACACACACCATTTTTTTGGGGTGGACACCACAAGTTTTTCGATTGACAACAACCATTTAATGGATGGACACAAAATGTTATTGGATGTACTCACACAGTTTAAATTGAAAGACACACACATTTATTGGATGGACACACACATTTCTGATGGACACACAAGGTTTATTGGATGGACACACAAAGTTTTGACGGACACACAAACACACACGTTTTATTGGATTGACAAAAACAAGTTTATTGGATTGACACACACATAGCTTTAGATTTGGGCACACGCAGTTTTAATTGCATAGACACTTTTTTTGGACACACAGTTTATTGGATGGATAACAACCCGTTTATTGTTGGGAAAACACAGCCCATGGATGAACAACACAGATTTTTGGATCGACACACAAGGGTTTATTGGATGGACAAACACACAGTTTATTGGATGGACACATGTACAGTATATTTGATGGACACACACAGTTTTTTAGATGGACACACACAGTTTTTTCGATGGAAAAACAGTTTATTGGGTGGACCGCAGTTTATTAAATGGACACACAGTTCATTGAATGGACACAAAAATTTATGGGAGGGCCAAACCCCAGTTTTTTGGAAAGGACACGCAGTTTTTTTGATTCACATATACGTTTATTGGAAAGACACACACAATTTATTGATTGACACCACATTTAATTGGAAAGGGCACACAAGGGTTTATTGGATGGATACAGACACAGTTTATTGGATGGACACACACACACAGTTTATTGGATGGACACACAGTTTATTGGACGGACACACACAGTTTATTTGATGGACACACTCACAGTTTATTTGATGGACACACAGTTTATTGGATGGACACACACAGTTTATTGGATGGACACACACACATTTTATTGCATATACACAAACAGTTTCTTGGATGGACACACTATGGTTTATTGGACGGACACACAGGGGCTTATTGGATGGACACACACAGTTTATTGGATTGGGCACACCCCACAGTTTTTTTGGATGGACACACATACAGTTTTTGGATGGACACACACACAGTTATTGGATAGGACACACACATTTATTGGATGGGCACACACAGTTTAAAATTGAGGGACGCACAGTTTATGGATGGGCAAAACACAGATTTTTTGGATTTGGATCCTCACACAGTTTATTGTATGCACACACACATTTTATTGGATAGACACACAAAGTTTATTGGATGGAATCATACACAGGTTATTGGATGGACGCACGCAGTTTATTGGAAAGACACACAGTTTATTGGATGGACACACAGTTTATTGGATGGACACACAGTTTATTGGATGGACACACACACAAGTTATTGGATGGACACACAGTTTATTGGATGGACACACACAGATTATTGGATGGGCACATACAGTTTATTGGATGGACATACATACAGTTCATTGGATGGACACACAATAATTTATTGGATGGACAAACACAGTTTATTTGATGGATACACACACATATTATTGGATGGACACACACAGTTTATTGAATGGACACACACAGTTTATTGGATGGACACACACAGTTTATTGAATGGACACACACAGTTTACTGAATGGACACATACAGTTTATTGGATGGACACACACACAGTTTATTGGATGGACACATACAGGGTATAGGATGGACACACATACAGTTTTTTCGATTGACACACACACAGTTTATTGGATGGACACAAAAATGTTATTGGATGTACTCACACAGTTTATTGGAAAGACACACACACTTTATTGGATGGACATACACACAGTTCATTGGATGGACACACAATGGTTTATTGGATGGACACACAAAGTTTATTGGACGGACACACAAACACACACAGTTTATTGGATGGACATACGAACACAGGTTCTTGGATGGACACACACACAGTTTATTGGATGGCCACACACACAGTTTATTGGATAGACCAACACAATTTATTGGATGACACACACAGTTTATTCGATGGACACACACAGTTTATTGGATGGCCACACACAGTTTATCCGATGGACACACACACAAAGTTTATAGGATGGACACAATTAGTTTTTTTGATGGGCCCACAGTGTATTGGATGGGACACAAAGATTATTGGATAGACAAACACAGTTCATTGGATGGACACACCGTTTATTGGATGGATACACAGTTTTTTGGATGGACACACACAGTTTATTAGATGGACATCGACAGTTTATTGGATGTACACACAGTTTATTGGATTGACACACACACAGTTTATTGGTTAGACACACACAGTTTATTGGATGGAAACAGACACAGTTTATTGGATGGACACACAATGGTTTATTTACTGGACACACACACAGTTTATTAGATGGACACACACAGTTTAATGGATGGACACACACACACACACAGTTTATTAGATGGAGACACACAGTTTATTGGATGGATACACAAGGGTCTATTGGATGGAAAAACACACAGTTTATTGGGTGGACACACACAGTTTATTGGATGGACACACACACAGTTTATTGGATGGACACTCACGGGTTTATTGGATGGAAACACACACAGTTTATTGGATGGACACACACAGTTAATTTGATTGACACACACACAGTTTCTTGGATGGACACACACCGTTTATTGGATTGAAACACAGTTAATTGGATGGACACACTAAGTTTATTCAATGGACACACACAGTTTATTTGATGGACACAAGGTTTATTGGATGAACACGCACAGTTTAATGGATGGACAAACACACAGTTTATTTGATGGACACACACATAGTTTATTGGAAGGACACACAGTTTTTTAGATGGACACACAGTTTATTGGATGGACACACACATTTCATTGGATGGACAAACACATAGTTTATTGGATGGATACACACAGTTTACTGGATGGACACTCAGTTCATTTGATGGACACACACAGATTATTGGATGGACACACAGACAGTTTATTGGATGGACACACACAGTTTATTGGATGGACACACACAGTTTATTGGATGGACACACACACAGTTTAGTGGATGGACACAGTTTATTGGATGGACACACACAGTTTATATGGATAGACACACATAGTTTATTGGATGGATACACAAACAGTTTATTCGATGGACACACACAGTTAATTGGATGGACACACAAAAATTTTTTAGATGGATACACACAGTTTATTCGATGGTCACAGAGTTTATTGGATGGACACACACAATTTATTGGATAAACATACAATGGATTATTTGATGGACACACACACAGTTTTTTGGACGGACACACACACAGTGCTTTTTTTATTGACACACAAATGTATATTGCATGGACACACAAAGTTTATTAGATGGACACACACAATTTATTGGATGGACAGACACACGGTTTATTGGATGGACACACACACAGTTTATTGGATGGACACAATTTTTTTTGGATTGACTCACACAGTTCATTGGATGGACACACCGTTTCCTAGATGGACACACAGTTTATTGGATGGACACACACACAGTTTTTTGCATGGACAACACAGTTTATTGAGTGGACACACACAGTTTATTGGGTGGGTATACAGGGTATATTGGAGGGACTCACGCAGTTTTTTGGATGGACATACATACAGTTTATTGGGTGGACACACAAGGGTGTATTTGATAGACACACACACAGTTTATTGGATGGACACACAAAGTTAATTAAATGTATACACACAGTTTATTGTATGGACACATAATTTATTGGATGGACACACAAGGGTCTATTGGATGGACACACACACACAGTTTATTGGATGGACACACACACAGTTTATTGGATAAACACACAGTTTATTGGATGGACACACCCTGTTTATTTGATGGACAAACACAGTTTATTGGATGGACACACACACAGTTTATTGGAGGGACACACACAGTTTATTACATGGATACACAGTTTATTGGATGGACGCACAAAGTTAATTAGATGGATACACACAGTTTATTGTATGGACACAGAATTTATTGGATGGACACACAAGGGTCTATTGGATGGACACACACACACAGTTTATTGGTTGGACACACACAGTTTATTGGATGGACACACACACACACAGAGTATTGGATGGACACACACACAGTTTATTGGATGGACACACACACAGTTTATTGGATGGACACACACACAGTTTATTGGATGGACACACACAGTTTATTGGATGGACACTCAAGGTTTTATTGGATGGTCACACGCACAGTTTTTTGCAAGGATACACATTTTATTTCATGGACACACACAGTTTATTGGATGGACACACACAGTTTATTGGAAAAACACAGACAGTTTATTTGATGGGCACACACACACTTTGTTGCATGAACACACACACAGTTTATTGGATGAACACACACACAGTTTTTGGATTGACAAACAAAGTTTTATTGCATGGACACACACATTTTTAGATGGACGCAAACAGTTTATTGGATGGACACAAATATTATTAGATGGACACACACAGTTCATTTGATGGACACACAGTTTATTAGATGGACAACCAGTTTGATGGATGGACACACAGTTTATTGGATTGCCACACAAAGTTTATTGGATGGACTCACACAGTTTATGGATGGACATACATACAGTTTATTGGATTGACACACAAGGGTTTATTTGATCGACAAATTATTGAATGGAAACACACAGTTTTTTTGATGGACACTTACATTTTTTTCGATGGACACTCACACACTTTTTTGGATGGACACACAGTTTATTGGTTGGACACACACACAGTTTATTGGTTGGACACATACCCACAGTTTATTGGTTAGACACACAAAGTTTATTAGTTAGATACACACACACAGTTTATTTGATAGACACACACACAGTTTATTGGATGGACACACAAGGGTTCATTGGATGGGCACACCGTTTATTCAATGGACACACAGTTTATTGGATGGACACACACAATTTATTAGATGGACACGCAAGGGTTTATTGGATGGACACACACAGTTTATTGGATGGACACGCAAGGGTTTATTGGATGGACACACACAGTTTATTGGATGGACACACACAGTTTATTGGATGGACACACACACAGTTTATTGGATGGATACACACAGTTTATTGGATGGACACACCGTTTATTGGATGGACACACACTTTATTGGATGGACACCACACAGTTTATTGGATGGACACACAGTTTATTGGATGGGCATACAAAGTTTATTGGATGGACTCACACAGTTCATTGCATGTCCATACACACAATGTATTGGATTGACACACAAAGTTTATTAGATAGATACACTTAGTTTATTGGATGGACACAGAGATTATTGGATGGACACACACAGTTTCTTGGATGGACACATAAGGGCTTATTGGATGGACACACACAAAGTTTATTGGATGGATACACACACAGTTTATTGGATGGACACACACAAAGTTTATTGGATGGATACACACACAGTTTATTGGATGGACACACACAGTTTATTTGATGCACACCCACACAGTTTATTGGATGGACAGACGCACAGTTTATTGGGTGGACACACACAGTTTATTGGATGGACACACAAGGGTTTATTGGATGGACACACACAGATTATTGGATGGACACGCAGTTTATTGGATAAACACGCACAGTTTATTGAATGGAAACACACAGGTAATTGGATGGACACACGCACTTTATTGGATAGACACACAGTTTATTGGATGGACTCAGACAGTTTATTGGATTGACACACACAGTTTATTGGATGGACACACACAGTTTATTGGATGGACACACACACACAGTTTTTTAGATGACACACCGTTTCTTGGATGGACACACAAGGGTTTATTAAATGGACACACACAGTTTATTGGATGGACACACACAAATTATTCAATGGACACACACATAGTTTATTGGATGGACACACACAGTTTAATGGATCGACACAGAAAGTTAATCAGATGGACACACACACAGTTTATTGGATGGATACACAAAGATTTATTGGATGGACACACACAGTTTATTGGATGGAGACACAACAGTTTATTGGATGGACACACACATATTTCATTGGATGGACACACACGGTTTATTGGATGGACACACAAGGGTTTATTGTAGGGACACACACAGTTTATTGCATGGAAACACAAAGTTTATTCGATTTACACACACAGTTAATTGGATGGACACACCATGTTTATTTGATGGGCACACACAGTTAATTGGATAAACATACAGTTTATTGGATGGACATACATTTTATTGGATGAACACACACAATTAATTAGATGGGCACACACAGTTTATTGGAAGTACATACACAGTTTATTGGATGGACACACAGTTTATTGGATGGGCACACACAGTTTATTGGATGGACACACACACAGTTTATTCGATGGACACACACAGTTAATTGGATGGACACACCATGTTTATTGGATGGACACACACAGTTAATTGGATGAACACACAGTTTATTGGATGGACATACATTTTATTGGATGGACACACACAATTAATTAGATGGGCACACACAGTTTATTGGAAGTACATACACAGTTTATTGGATGGACACACAGTTTATTGGATGGACACACACAGTTTATTGGATGGACACAGTTTATTGGATGGACACACAAGGGTTTATTGGATGGATACACACACACAGTTTAATGGTTTGGGCACACCCCAGTTATTGGATGGACACACAAAAAGGTTTAATGGATCGACCACACAGTTTATTGGATGGACACACAATTATATGGATGGACAAACACACAGTTTTTTGGATGGACACACCTCAATTTAGTGGATGAACACAGAAGGTTTTCTTGAATGGGCGCACACAGATTATTGGATGGACACATACAGTTTATTGGATGGACACACAGTTTATTTGATAAACACATGCAGTTTATTGGATGGACACACACTCATTTTATTAGATGGAAACACACAGGTGTTAAGGATGAACACACAAGTTTATATTGGATGGATACACACAGTTTATTGGATGGACACACACAGTTTATTGGATGGAACCCAGTTTTGTGATGGACAACACAGTTTATTGGAAGGAGCGACACCACAGTTTATGAGATGAACACACAAGATTTATTGTAATGGACACACCAGATTAATGGAATGGACACACAAAAGTTTATTAGAGGATCCACACATTTATTGATGGACCACAAAAAATCACATAATCCGAAAAAAACGCACAGTCTATTGGAATGACACAGAATATATTGAAGACACAAAACACAATTTATTGGGTGGACACACATGGTTTTATTAATAGACACACACACAGTTTAGTGATGGAAACACACAGTTTTATATGATAGACACACACGCATTTATTGGGTGGATGGACACCACAGTTTATTGGATGGACACACAGTTAATTGGATTGACACACAAGTTTTATTGATGGATATCACACACAGATTATTGATGGACACACAGTTTATGAGGAAACACGCAAGTTTTTCGATGGACACACACACAATCACAGTTAATTCGATCGGACATCCAAGGTTTTATTGCATGAACACACATAGTTTATTAGATGGATACACACGGAAATACGATTTTATAGATGGACGCACATAATTTCATTGGATGGACACACAGCTATTGATGACACAGATGTTATTTGGATGACACACACAGTTTTTGGATGTACACACAGTTTCTTGATGGACACACAGTTTATTGGATGACACACACACACAACAGTTTATGGATTGGACACACAGGATTATCGGATGGACACACACATTTTATGGATGTACACACAGTTATTGATAGACACACAGTTTATTGGATGGAATCAAGAGAGTTGTATTTTTTTGAGAGTTGTGAGTCCATGTCTTGTTAAAGGGTTCTATGTCTGTTAAAGAGTGTTATGTCTTTTTTATGCTTTATGTCTGTTTCAGATTTCTACGTGCCGCCCATAGTGCTGATTGTGGGGCTGTGTCTCATCGTTTTCCTGGCTCTCCTCAGCATGGTTCTCATTATTCTGCAGTGCCGACGATGTGAGTTCCTTCTACACTGTCGTTGTTGTATTGATTAAGGTTTTTATTTTATTCAATAAACAAGCCAGCCATGTTAAAGAGAGCACGAGCAGGCAAGTGTAGCAGCTACAAGCTTGAAGTAAAATTAGCATGTATCTTGTTCAAGTTCAACAGCACTGTTGCGTATGTAATCATTTTATAGTATTTGATTTCTTGTGGTGATACATGACCATAGTGATAGCATTAGATTGAACTACTTAACCAATTTATGTTTCTTTTTTAACAGTTTGGGATGGAAATACAAACCTCTTTTGTGTATTCATTGTCATAATTACTTTTCTCAGTTTAGTCTGCTTTTCGTAATATAAATTGTTAGTATGTCTTCTGGTACATAATCACAAAAAGTAAATGTATGCAGAACCTTTACTTGCGTTATGGTTGTGTGTGTGTGGTGTGTGTGTGTGGTGTGTGTGTTTGTGTGAGTGTGTGTGTGTGTGTTGTGTGTGGAGGTGCTATTGTAGTCAATCTTTCATAAGACCAACCCTGATAATGAAGACGATACAAATGGATTGTTGCTTTTGGCTTCAACAAAGGAAAGAGTTAATTTTGGTTTTTTCAAATGAGGTCACGTTGTATTTCTTTTCCATTTCAATTATCTGAAAACGAAAAATATTGGACTAGTAGGACTAGCTTAAACACAGGGACAAGTACTGTTATACATAGGCGATACGTGTGTCTAGTGTAGTCGTTTTCCTTTGTTTTGCGTATGTAGAATAAGTCCACCTCCTTTTCCTATATTCCTGTTTACCTACTTTATGGGGACAGGATAAACCAGTATAATAGCACTCGCTCTCGAGCATGAATACCAAGTGGATGGGCGACATTTCAGTCGCTTTGGCATCATTATATCCCCCCAGTTCACCCAGCAGTAAAATAATCAACTCCCTCTTTAGGGTCAGGGAAGAAAAGCAGTGAGGGAGTGGAGATGGCGCCGCCCTCCAATATGCTGGCCCTAGAGAAGTGAGTCTCTTGACTCCTCGCTACCCTCAACACCACATGGTTATGACAACACCTTTACCTTTTACGACTCAAACCATAAACATCCGAGAACTCTAACTGGAAAATAGCTTTTCCAATGCCAGACAGCTGTTTTTTATCACACATACCGAGTTTCTTTCCATAGGCACTTGTTGGGTCAATTACAGAGTCTCCATGAGCATCTGAAAAAAAGACTGTACATCCATCAATCAGTAATTACCATGATCATAGCACTGACCGCTTTCTCTGAACCCGACCGACGCCGAAAACGCCGAAACCTAGCCGCCAACCGAGAGTCCCTCTGTCTCCAAGATGAGCAGGCCGATTAGCAACTCCACCAAAGACTTGACCTTGGCTGCACGACCTACAGGGCTAAACGGCGCACCTTCCCGACCTTTGCCCCGGCCCCCCACATCTGTGCCCCCTCCGCAAGCGGCCAGTAGGGGGGCTATGCGCTTACCATAAGGGCGCCAGGTGGGTGACCTCAGCTGATTGCTTAGTTAGTTAGCTCCTGCAGGTACTGTTAGTTCAATTGATTTGGTATTGGTAGGCACCTTCCATCTTCTTTCCCTTCGTCGAACGCTCAGACAATTCCAGAGGTCCTGACAAATGCGCTGAAGGTCCTCCAAAGGTCAGAAAAATGTTTCCCTCATCGGCAGGTTAGAAGGCCAGATATAGGCCCTCGGGTTTTGGTGTGTTGGACAGACAGGTTTGGAGAGGAAGTGTTTCTTCCACTGTCATAGGGCGAAGCAACAGTGGCATGCCTCAGATTCACCTATGTGGAACTACATGTAAACATGTATGTCTGAGCTGCAGTTCCAGTTCCCTCAGCTTCATGACAGTTTACTTGGTTTCTCTGCAGAGATAGTAGTCAACCTTGTAATGTTTTTCCGTGCTGTACTCATGGTCATTTGAACCTCAGAATCAAATAGTCTCGCTGGAACTCTCATATAACAAACAGAAAACCCCTGTGTCTGTATAAGATGGTTGTTCATGGGTGCCATCCCTCAATCAGAAAGCTGCACTGGGACTCCTAATGCCAAAGAAAACCAAACCAAGCCAATCATTTACTCTTCCAAAACGAATAGCTCCCTAGGAGGAACCAATGACTAATAAACTAATAACATCGTTAGCCACCCTAGTAAATATGGGGGATAGAAACAATGATAAGGGATTAATTGGTCGTGTTTTGGTTGACCACAGTCCCTAGAATTGGGGATACATCCGCAGGGACTCTGATCAGTTAACAAAAAATCAAGCACCTATGCAACCGTGTGTTTGGTGGGAAGCAGCTGACAGAATTACAAAACCGCAATACATCCTTCGGATGAGACTATAAACTGAGGCCCCGTGTGCGAACGCATGCGGGAAACACCTTGCGCACACGTTAAATCCTGTTCCGCTGTTTCGAAAGATAGGCCAAGTGTCCGGGGAACAGATTACACAATATAAAAAACACATACACCGCCAATAAAAAAAAGCGCATTGAGTGTAGCTTTTACAAGATTCAGCGCTATATAATTTCCATACATAATTACTATTATTATTATACACACGAGGACTGGATGTAAACAAAGCACATAAGTAGTTATTCCATTATCCTCGTTATAAAAGAATAAAATTAAAATAAAATAAATAAAATAAGAATAAACCTAGGTGTTGCCTATTTTTAACAGGATGTATCACTCCGTAGCAGCCCTCCCTCTCTCCCTCCATCAGTTCCTGTCTTGTGTCTCTCTGTGTCATGTCATGCCTGCGTGTCTGTTCTGTCAGAATACAGTCCCTATGGTCGGAAATCTCTGCTTGACTTTACTCCTAATGGCCAATAACAACAATATAAACAGTACAAAGTGTATTGTTCCATTGAGATATTGTCGAGATCATTAAAGCAAAAGAAAGCAACTTTGTTAGATAATAGCTATACACGTTACACAATATAGTTACCCAGCTGAAACAATATGCGCACCAGGAAAACCCTTCCGCTTTTCGGGAGATCAGGCCATTGTAGACCAGTGGGAATCGATAACAAACTTTACAAAACTGCATACACACGAGGACTGATGTAAAAAAAAACCACTGACATAATTTATTAAGTTTTGTGAGTGTGTGTATTGATGTATGTGTGTTAAGTTTGATCGCTTTCAAGCGTTGCATGTATTCGCGCAGGTGGATATATTATTAACACGGCATATGAATTTATGTTTTTATATGGTTTAGTTCGGAATAAATATCGAAGTGTGGGGTAGCAGTTAAAGGGTTAAGGCTCGTAATCTGACGGGCCCCGTGTTCAAAGCCACCACATAGGCACACCACGAAGTTTAACATCATTGCCGATTCACATTCCCGAACGATCTTTAGATAAAACAACAAGAGGAGGTCCAATGGCGAAACCACACATAATATCAACACACATTGTATCCTATTCTGCTTTTTTGGAAGAGTAGCCTATTTTGTGTTCTTCATTCTGATCCTGTCCTTCCCATTTGATCTTTGTCATTAGCGTTGCAATTCAGTTTTCACATGCTCTCACAAACTTCGCACGGTTTTGTAAAACCCCGTCTCCCAACCTTGCAAAGAACAGTCTAAAGCAGCCTATATATCAGACACGTCTCTCCAATGATTTTCTGATTTCCGAGCGACCTTCCAATCTTTTCCATTTCTTCCAAGCACTTGCAATCCTGGTTTCTGCAGCTAACACAGATTTGCTTCTCAGCTCATCATCTATCCCAGGTACAGAAGTAGTCTACCACTTCTGTCTTCCCTTGATTTGAAATAATAATAGTAATAATAATAATAATAATATAAAATAATCATCATCCTCATCATACATCATCACTATCTATCGATCTTTCCCGTAGTCTGACGACCGTGTGGCAACCTCAAAGACTCTACAAAACCATTCCCTCCATTCCTCACCTGTTCTGCCTTTCTCAAGGTTTTTGTTGAGTTTTCTAGGCCTGTCCATTCACTGATGTTATCCTCCCAGCGTTTTCATGGCTGCCTCTTCTTCATCCTCCTTGGACATGCCTCGTAAAAACTGTCTTTTCAATTCCTTGGATCTTGTGACAAGCCCATGACCATTTAAGTTTACGTTTTTGCACGATCGTTAGAAGGTTCTCATAGGGTCCTCAATGGTTTGCAGGATCTGTTATGCAACGCTTTCGTTGCTTATGTGGTCTTTGTAGGAGATGCAAAGGATCCTCCGAAAGCATCTCATTTCCACCAAACGCCTGTTACTCTTCTCTCCAACTCTGCAGTCAGGGTCCATGATTCACATGCGTACGAATATGAATTTGACAAGGGAGACGCATTAGTCTATCGTGAGATAAGTGAGAATTTTATAATCTCTCCAGAGGGTGTTTTAGTTTTTGACAACGCAGTTATTGTCTGTGCAGTCCTGCATACTACTTCTGCTTGATCCCTGGGGGTCCTGATACAATGCTCCCAGGTAATTGAAAACTTTGAACTGTTTCCACTTCTGGTCATACCTTGATATCATGCTAATGCCGTTTTGTGTTTTAAGTCATCAAATGTCTTCCTGCACTGATTTCCTTGCCGTATGTTTTGGAGGCCTTATTCAAAGTGTTCTGTTAAGCTGGCAAGGCCTTTTTACTGATCCTATAATTCCATCAATGTCATCTATCTGCGAAGCGGAGATTTGTGAATCGTCGCCACCAATGCTGACAGAACATTCATGGTGTTCCCGTGCATCCTCCATGATTCACTCAAGGAAGATGTTGAATAGAGTGGGTGAGACGTAACAGCCCTGCCTTACCAACTGTTTTTCGATGCAACCATTCTCCAATGTATGTATGTAGTCGTACACTGCACTGTGGCCTCGCTGTACAGCTGTTTGATGAATCTGATCAGGTTTGCATTGATCTGTACAATTCATGGTGCCCACAAAGCTGCATGCACACCCTGTCAAAAGCCTTCTTAAAATCGATAAATACTGGAAAAGGTCTTGTTGTGAATGTTGAAGGTTACACGGAGGCTCACATAGTATTCAGAGGTTGAGAAATCTGTTCGGTTGTGCTGCCCCTGGGGGGCTCTGAAAACCTGCTTGTCCCTCAGCAATGATGGTCTCTGCTTGTGGCTTCAGACTATTACAATATTATCTGCAGCATGACCTTGCTTGGGGGCATATGAGGCTGATTGTGCGGTAATTATGGCATTGTTTAATTTCCTTTCTTGGGAGGTGAAGATGATTGACTGTGTCCATGTGTTGGGCCATTTTCCCTGTCTGTCTGCCAGATCTTTTGCAGATTCTAAGTAGGCGCTGATCATGCTTCCACTCCAGCTTGAACCAACTCAGCTGGAATGTTGTCAGCCCCTGCTGACTTTTCCCTTTTTCAGCGATCAGCCGGCTGTTTCCACTTCTCGGAGGATATGGGTGACTGTCTGTTGCTTTTCTTGCGGTACATTAAGGACATCTGGATCTCCTTGCGTTCTATAGTTATACAGGTCGAGCAGTATTCTGTCCATCTTTCAGAATATATCCTGTCGTCATGAGACACTTCCCATTTTTGTCTTGATTGTTAAACTTTTCCCTGTTTTGTGCTAGTCTGTCTTTCAACGCAGCTGATATCTTTTCTTGCTATTGTTTTCTGGATGTTATCTTCAATTCTTGGCACTGTTCACTGATCCATTTCTCTTTTGCCCCGTCATAGACTTCCTGAATTCTTTTGTTGACGCCCTAGATTCGTTTTCTGCTCTTTCTTATGTTCCTTTCATTTTCTTCAACTCTCTACGCTTGTCGCATATTTGTTGGATTTAGGTGTACCATGTTTTTTGACTGGTCGGTGTTTGCCAAGAAGCTCGCGTAGCATTTTCAGTCACTGCTGATATTGAAACTATTCGTCATGTATCTATGTCTGAGTCTATCACAGTGAGTGCTGCAAACTTTCCAACCTATCCCTTGCTTGAAAATTTCTAAAATACCTCTGGGGTCCTTCATCAGCTGCTCGAGGCCAAATTTGATCCTGATGTATGTTCCGCTTGTGGATTTTCTTTAGACGTAGTCGGAAAGTCATCGTCATAAGATCATGATCACTTCCTATGTCTTCTCTGAAAAACTTCGTGTCTGTGCGATGTTAACGACTAGAACTGAAACCGTCCTTTCACCATGATGTAATCTATTTGGTTGTGGGTGTTCTCCCATTTGGGCTAATGCCAATGTCCCATTTTCTGGATTTCTTGTGTGGGCCAAGTTATTCACTAGCTGAGGTGGTTGTTACTCGGCCAAACTCCAGGAGTCTCAAGCCTCTTTCATTTGACGTTTATAAAATGTGGCCCACAAACGCCCTCCCAACATTCCAATGCATCTTCTCCTACCTTGGCGTTGCCCAGTCACCTTGCACAACGAGGATGTCTTCTTGGTATTTGATTCAGAACCTCTTGTACTGTCATAAAAATCTTCTAAAGGCTTCATCTGTGCAGTTCCCCCCCCCCCCCCCCCTCCCCCTGGGGTAAAATGTAGGCGTATGCCTGTACTATAGTTATGTTAAACGGGGGTTGCTCTCAAGGCGGATGGTAAAAGTCATCGGACACTGGCGGACACTCCATGACGGTGTTCATTCACGTGTCTTTGAGAACGAGAAACCCCACGCCGTGTTCATTTTATCCTTTTTCCCCTGTAGTATAATTTGTGGTCCTTCCCTGGGGTCCGTTTTTCTTCTTTCTTCCATGTTTTATTCACCTGACTTCGCAGAGCCCCAAGATGCCTATGACAACTGGACATGACCCCCTCATGTGTCAGTTTCTTCCACATTGCCTGCAGCTCTTAGTGTCCCGTACCTTCCATGTGCCAATGAGGGTGTTTGTTTCTGGCACGTGATTTTGCTGTGTTTTACATCATAGCATACTTTCGCCCTCTGTCCTTGATGACAACGAGAAGCGCCGACCTTGGTAACACCGGGAGACGACCGATCCGGTATGGAAATTCTGGCTGTCCTTTGTCATTGGTGTATCTTGCAAAATCAAACCTGGCGGAGCCCATCCCTCTACCAGTTCGGATTTTTTTTATTGGGTTTGTCTCCCCACATGTGGCAGGTGGTACTAGGGTTACATGTTACCATAGCAGAGGGATCTCTGACCTGACCTGATATATAATATAATATACATGGAATTTATACAGCGCTATATCTTTGCAAAAACCAAATTCAAAAGCGTTCTCATTTCATCCAGTCTTTCACATTCAGCCAGTTTACGATAAATAGATTTTCCACAAATTTCAAATTAAACACACACACCCGCACAATTAACAATTTTTACAAATACAAATGAAAACACAACAGTACTCTCGCACGCGCTTCCTCCCGCACCCCCCCCACACATAACAAAGGTTGTAAACTCGTGCAGGCTGATTGGGGGGGGGTTTGATTATTGAGGCAGGGACAGAAATGAGATGAAACAAGAGGGGAGAATCTTAGGTTTAAAATAAATGCCTCTTTAGGCTGGATTAAAAGCAACTAAGTAGGCTTTTTGACGAAGGAGGAGAGGGAGGTCGTTCCAGATCTACTGGACCCAGAACCAGAGAAAGAGCGACCGCCAACCGTGGATGGTTGAAATCTATATATTCTTTAAGCACAAGTATCTGCTGCAGAGCGAAGGAACAAAAGGAGTTACAAGTGAAGACATTCAAAGAGGTAGGAAGGTCTGTTTTGTGATACTTTTTTGTAACAGAGGTACAGATCTTATAGTTACCCTCTGTGGCAAGGCACCAAGGGAGAGATCGCAAACGAGAAGTAATGTTCTCAGATTTTATCTTGCTTAGGAATAATTCCGCTGCAGAGTTCTGTATACGATGAAGAGGGTGGATAGATGATGCGGCAACCACCATAAAGAGAATTGCAATAGTCCCGCGTTGAGAGAATGAGAGATGTGACTAGTTTGGATGTTTTTGCATCATGGACAGATACTCGAACTGCACTAAAAATGCGCCGTAATTCCTAAGCTCCTTTCCTCATCGTTATTGTCTTCCATCCTTTTTATCATACGACTGAGCAGAATCCTCTTCAGACTGTTTTGAGCATCAAGCATCTTTGTGACACTCAATATTGATCATTTGGAGCATTTGATCGAATTTATCCTACACCTTTGTGGCAGAAGACACCTCACTTTATTTGCCTTGCCTGTCTATGTGTATTCGATCTTTTCCAACTGTCATTGCTTTGGCCCTTGGCAACATTCATCTTCATGCCTCTTCGTTCTAATCCCGGTGTTCCAAATTGCCAAAATCTTTGAGTACTTCATCACAGTTTCCACTACAGTAACAAGTCATCTGCAATACAGTAGTTTCCAGATCTCTTTTGGCCTCTCCACTTCTTCCTTTGGATATTCTTCAACACGAGGATAAAAAGCAGAAGGGCTCATTGCAGATCCTTGGTGCACTCCTACTTTTATCTCAAAGCTATTCCTGACGTCCCAGTTATCGTTTTCACATTGATCGAGTTCTTTGTACAAAGTCGTAACCATTGAGATGTGTGCTCCGGTACACCTTGTTTTCCTCAAGCACATTGGATTGCCTTTTCTGGTACTCTATCAAAAGCCTTTTTCCAGTCAACAAAGATGTGCGTTAAGGCTCTTTCCTCTCCATACACTTTTTTTACCTGCAGTTGTATTCACAATAAATATTGCATCTATGGTTGATTTGCCAACACAGGAATCCCAAACTGTTTTACATCAATATCTGCCAGGCTCGTCAGTTTTCATTTCCAATACTTTTTCCCAGATCTTCATGCCATGTTACCAGAAGCTGATTCCTCTGTATTTCCCACCATACTAGTGCATCTCCTTTAACCCTTGAAACTGGAACAGTAATACTGTCTTCCCACTTCTTCGGGCGTTTTGTTCTGTCCGCTGTATCTTCTGACATATTTTCGTAAGTTGCTTTTCTCCTTCCTCTCCCTGCTGCTTGGTTCACTTCTGTCACCTACTCCCTGATGGCCCCGTGGCTTTCTCTTTTCAAGTTTCGAATTGCTCTCTGATTTCATCTCAGTCACTTCTTGAGTCTATCGAGGAACGGAAAAAGCTATCATTCTGGCCTGGTGTACTTATTAGGAAGATCGTGCCATCCCTGAATGAATCGCTAACTAACTGACTGTCTGTATGTCTCTTCTCTCTCATCTATTTTGAATATCCTTACCTTTGGGCAATTAATCGTTATCCAGACTGAACCTTCCTCTCAAACCCACACCACAACCCAATCCTTTTTGTCACTTCTTATCTCTGTGGTCCCCCATTTCTCCCTGGCACTCTGGTGATTGTATTCTTTCTTTTTTTTTTTTTCTGTTGTGTTCATTTATTACATGTCTTTCTCTTTTCTTTCCAACTAGTCCGCTCATCTTCTGATCTCATCCCTAAAACATACCACGTAAACTCCATCGTCATTCCTGCTTTTTCAATGTGTCAGATAGAACAGTTTTGGTAAATACCATGCTGTACAGTGAAAGGCCCCTGATATTCGTATGTTGTTGGTGAAAAATGTAGACACTTTATATTACAAGATTATCACCATGTGTAATAGGCTCAAATTCTCTTTCGGAAGAGTAGGCCTTTTTGTGCCAATGGAAACGTGATGACAACATTTTACAAAACCGCATGCACATGGGGACTGGATGTAATTATTTTTTTAAAAAGCACATGAATTCTTATTCATTATTTTCGAATTTTAAAAAAAATGAGGGAAAAATGAATAAATGAAGGCATTGCACGTGATGACTTGTAATTATATCGTTATAACTGCATAATACTTGTGACTGGTTAATACGTTTTATAAACAGTACATGTACATAATTAGTATGTTATCCATGGGAAAAAGGTTGATGGTTAATCATTATACAAGCCAACGTGCATTAGTTGTAATGGTAGAAATATAAGCATAAATTTTAGGTTTGACATTAGCAGATGTGAAAGATCTTTCAGTTTAGCGATATGTAGACCTAAAAACATTTTTTGCTAGAGAGTAACAAAAGTACAAATTTAAGATAGACTATATTTTTAGTAAACCTTGGTTGTGGGAGTTGGGGTGGGGGGGTAGGAAGAGATAATTTGGGAGAGGTGATTAGGGAGGAGGACGATGGGGAGGCTATGTATTTTTTAAAAAATAAGTTTTCATTTTTGACATCACTTCTCCTCTCTCTCTCTCTCTCTCTATTCTCTCTCTCACTCTCTCTCTCATCTCTCTCTCTCTCTCAGTACGTCAGTTAATATGTAATAAGTACTAGCTAAAACTACTAAAACTTCCAGGGTGACCGTTTAAGTAGGCATTCGTATACATGATGTTATACAAATGGGAGCTGTAAGAGAACTGGCATATCAAGTTTAAAACCTTTTTTAAATCAAACATGGTTTTTGGAACGTGTGGTTGTCTCAGAAGTAGTAGCGAGCATTGATTATTTCTGAATTAAAAGACAGACTTATTTGTTCATTCAAACAAAACTGGCACTCAGATATGGAAAGTAAAGATATATATTGCTGGGTTATTTTCGTTTAAGTGTGCTTTTCAGGCTGAAAAATATATTTGAATAGTCACTGACAAAAGGCACCGACTTCATTATGCAGGATCGACTAAGAACATTCGGTTTCAATGCAGACAAAAGATGGTTTCAACATGAAACGTCCAACAACAGTTCCCTATGCCATAATTGTTGGTCATATTCCTTGATGAATAAATGCATTTCCTGTTCCAGTGACAAGCATATGTTTTCCAAATACGTTAAAACTGTGGTGTTTTAGTTTAGGACTTTCCTGAAGGCAAGATATTTTTTTCTGTCTTATCCTCTGATGATAAAATCCCCGTGATCAAATCTGTTGCAAAGTTTATATGCCGAAACGCTGAAACTACCAACAATCTCTGCAAAACAACCAATTATTTAACTATTTTGAGAATAAAACAAAGAAAAACTAATATTCTATAATCTCACAATATTTGGGATACAACTTCAGAACATTTAAAATTATG
>CM054154.1:57903954-57916454 GCA_028751875.1 Rapana venosa | reverse complement strand
ACAGCTATTGATGACACAGATGTTATTTGGATGACACACACAGTTTTTGGATGTACACACAGTTTCTTGATGGACACACAGTTTATTGGATGACACACACACACAACAGTTTATGGATTGGACACACAGGATTATCGGATGGACACACACATTTTATGGATGTACACACAGTTATTGATAGACACACAGTTTATTGGATGGAATCAAGAGAGTTGTATTTTTTTGAGAGTTGTGAGTCCATGTCTTGTTAAAGGTTTCTATGTCTGTTAAAGAGTGTTATGTCTTTTTTATGCTTTATGTCTGTTTCAGATTTCTACGTGCCGCCCATAGTGCTGATTGTGGGGCTGTGTCTCATCGTTTTCCTGGCTCTCCTCAGCATGGTTCTCATTATTCTGCAGTGCCGACGATGTGAGTTCCTTCTACCACTGTCGTGTTGTATTGATTAATGTTTTTTATTTTATTCAATAACAAGCCAGCCATGTTAAAGAAGAGCACGAGCAGGCAAGTGTAGCAGCTACAAGCTTGAAGCATGTATCTTGTTCAAGGTTCAACATCACTGTTCGTATGTAATCATTTTATAGTATTTGATTTCTTGTGGTGATACATGACCATAGTGATAGCATTAGATTGAACTACTTAACCAATTTATGTTTCTTTTTTAACAGTTTGGGATGGAAATACAAACCTCTTTTGTGTATTCATTGTCATAATTACTTTTCTCAGTTTAGTCTGCTTTTCGTAATATAAATTGTTAGTATTCTCTGGTACATAATCACAAAAAGTAAATGTATGCAGAACCTTTACTTGCGTTATGGTTGTGTGTGTGTGGTGTGTGTGTGTGGTGTGTGTGTTTGTGTGAGTGTGTGTGTGTGTGTTGTGTGTGGAGGTGCTATTGTAGTCAATCTTTCATAAGACCAACCCTGATAATGAAGACGATACAAATGGATTGTTGCTTTTGGCTTCAACAAAGGAAAGAGTTAATTTTGGTTTTTTCAAATGAGGTCACGTTGTATTTCTTTTCCATTTCAATTATCTGAAAACGAAAAATATTGGACTAGTAGGACTAGCTTAAACACAGGGACAAGTACTGTTATACATAGGCGATACGTGTGTCTAGTGTAGTCGTTTTCCTTTGTTTTGCGTATGTAGAATAAGTCCACCTCCTTTTCCTATATTCCTGTTTACCTACTTTATGGGGACAGGATAAACCAGTATAATAGCACTCGCTCTCGAGCATGAATACCAAGTGGATGGGCGACATTTCAGTCGCTTTGGCATCATTATATCCCCCCAGTTCACCCAGCAGTAAAATAATCAACTCCCTCTTTAGGGTCAGGGAAGAAAAGCAGTGAGGGAGTGGAGATGGCGCCGCCCTCCAATATGCTGGCCCTAGAGAAGTGAGTCTCTTGACTCCTCGCTACCCTCAACACCACATGGTTATGACAACACCTTTACCTTTTACGACTCAAACCATAAACATCCGAGAACTCTAACTGGAAAATAGCTTTTCCAATGCCAGACAGCTGTTTTTTATCACACATACCGAGTTTCTTTCCATAGGCACTTGTTGGGTCAATTACAGAGTCTCCATGAGCATCTGAAAAAAAGACTGTACATCCATCAATCAGTAATTACCATGATCATAGCACTGACCGCTTTCTCTGAACCCGACCGACGCCGAAAACGCCGAAACCTAGCCGCCAACCGAGAGTCCCTCTGTCTCCAAGATGAGCAGGCCGATTAGCAACTCCACCAAAGACTTGACCTTGGCTGCACGACCTACAGGGCTAAACGGCGCACCTTCCCGACCTTTGCCCCGGCCCCCCACATCTGTGCCCCCTCCGCAAGCGGGCCAGTTGGGGGCTATGCGCTACCAGAAGGGGGCGCCAGGTGGGTGACCTCAGCTGATTGCTTAGTTAGTTAGCTCCTGCAGGTACTGTTAGTTCAATTGATTTGGTATTGGTAGGCACCTTCCATCTTCTTTCCCTTCGTCGAACGCTCAGACAATTCCAGAGGTCCTGACAAATGCGCTGAAGGTCCTCCAAAGGTCAGAAAAATGTTTCCCTCATCGGCAGGTTAGAAGGCCAGATATAGGCCCTCGGGTTTTGGTGTGTTGGACAGACAGGTTTGGAGAGGAAGTGTTTCTTCCACTGTCATAGGGCGAAGCAACAGTGGCATGCCTCAGATTCACCTATGTGGAACTACATGTAAACATGTATGTCTGAGCTGCAGTTCCAGTTCCCTCAGCTTCATGACAGTTTACTTGGTTTCTCTGCAGAGATAGTAGTCAACCTTGTAATGTTTTTCCGTGCTGTACTCATGGTCATTTGAACCTCAGAATCAAATAGTCTCGCTGGAACTCTCATATAACAAACAGAAAACCCCTGTGTCTGTATAAGATGGTTGTTCATGGGTGCCATCCCTCAATCAGAAAGCTGCACTGGGACTCCTAATGCCAAAGAAAACCAAACCAAGCCAATCATTTACTCTTCCAAAACGAATAGCTCCCTAGGAGGAACCAATGACTAATAAACTAATAACATCGTTAGCCACCCTAGTAAATATGGGGGATAGAAACAATGATAAGGGATTAATTGGTCGTGTTTTGGTTGACCACAGTCCCTAGAATTGGGGATACATCCGCAGGGACTCTGATCAGTTAACAAAAAATCAAGCACCTATGCAACCGTGTGTTTGGTGGGAAGCAGCTGACAGAATTACAAAACCGCAATACATCCTTCGGATGAGACTATAAACTGAGGCCCCGTGTGCGAACGCATGCGGGAAACACCTTGCGCACACGTTAAATCCTGTTCCGCTGTTTCGAAAGATAGGCCAAGTGTCCGGGGAACAGATTACACAATATAAAAAACACATACACCGCCAATAAAAAAAAGCGCATTGAGTGTAGCTTTTACAAGATTCAGCGCTATATAATTTCCATACATAATTACTATTAATATATACACAACGAGGACTGATGTAAACAAAAATGCACATAAGTAGTTATTCCATAATCCTCGTTATAAAAGAATAAAATTAAAAAAAAATAAATAAAATAAAAAATAAACCTAGGTGTTTCCTATTTTTTAACAGGATGTATCACTCGTGCAGCCCTCCCCTCTCTCCCTCCATCAGTTCCTGTCTTGTGTCTCTCTGTGTCATGTCCCTCCTGCGTGTCTTTCTGGTCCAGAATACAGTCCCTATGGTCGGAAATCTCTGCTTGACTTTACTCCTAATGGCCAATAACAACAATATAAACAGTACAAAGTGTATTGTTCCATTGAGATATTGTCGAGATCATTAAAGCAAAAGAAAGCAACTTTGTTAGATAATAGCTATACACGTTACACAATATAGTTACCCAGCTGAAACAATATGCGCACCAGGAAAACCCTTCCGCTTTTCGGGAGATCAGCAGGCCATTGTAGACCAGTGGGAATCGATAACAAACTTTACAAAACTGCATACACACGAGGACTGGATGTAAAAAAAAACCACTGACATAATTTATTAAGTTTTGTGAGTGTGTGTATTGATGTATGTGTGTTAAGTTTGATCGCTTTCAAGCGTTGCATGTATTCGCGCAGGTGGATATATTATTAACACGGCATATGAATTTATGTTTTTATATGGTTTAGTTCGGAATAAATATCGAAGTGTGGGGTAGCAGTTAAAGGGTTAAGGCTCGTAATCTGACGGGCCCCGTGTTCAAAGCCACCACATAGGCACACCACGAAGTTTAACATCATTGCCGATTCACATTCCCGAACGATCTTTAGATAAAACAACAAGAGGAGGTCCAATGGCGAAACCACACATAATATCAACACACATTGTATCCTATTCTGCTTTTTTGGAAGAGTAGCCTATTTTGTGTTCTTCATTCTGATCCTGTCCTTCCCATTTGATCTTTGTCATTAGCGTTGCAATTCAGTTTTCACATGCTCTCACAAACTTCGCACGGTTTTGTAAAACCCCGTCTCCCAACCTTGCAAAGAACAGTCTAAAGCAGCCTATATATCAGACACGTCTCTCCAATGATTTTCTGATTTCCGAGCGACCTTCCAATCTTTTCCATTTCTTCCAAGCACTTGCAATCCTGGTTTCTGCAGCTAACACAGATTTGCTTCTCAGCTCATCATCTATCCCAGGTACAGAAGTAGTCTACCACTTCTGTCTTCCCTTGATTTGAAATAATAATAGTAATAATAATAATAATAATATAAAATAATCATCATCCTCATCATACATCATCACTATCTATCGATCTTTCCCGTAGTCTGACGACCGTGTGGCAACCTCAAAGACTCTACAAAACCATTCCCTCCATTCCTCACCTGTTCTGCCTTTCTCAAGGTTTTTGTTGAGTTTTCTAGGCCTGTCCATTCACTGATGTTATCCTCCCAGCGTTTTCATGGCTGCCTCTTCTTCATCCTCCTTGGACATGCCTCGTAAAAACTGTCTTTTCAATTCCTTGGATCTTGTGACAAGCCCATGACCATTTAAGTTTACGTTTTTGCACGATCGTTAGAAGGTTCTCATAGGGTCCTCAATGGTTTGCAGGATCTGTTATGCAACGCTTTCGTTGCTTATGTGGTCTTTGTAGGAGATGCAAAGGATCCTCCGAAAGCATCTCATTTCCACCAAACGCCTGTTACTCTTCTCTCCAACTCTGCAGTCAGGGTCCATGATTCACATGCGTACGAATATGAATTTGACAAGGGAGACGCATTAGTCTATCGTGAGATAAGTGAGAATTTTATAATCTCTCCAGAGGGTGTTTTAGTTTTTGACAACGCAGTTATTGTCTGTGCAGTCCTGCATACTACTTCTGCTTGATCCCTGGGGGTCCTGATACAATGCTCCCAGGTAATTGAAAACTTTGAACTGTTTCCACTTCTGGTCATACCTTGATATCATGCTAATGCCGTTTTGTGTTTTAAGTCATCAAATGTCTTCCTGCACTGATTTCCTTGCCGTATGTTTTGGAGGCCTTATTCAAAGTGTTCTGTTAAGCTGGCAAGGCCTTTTTACTGATCCTATAATTCCATCAATGTCATCTATCTGCGAAGCGGAGATTTGTGAATCGTCGCCACCAATGCTGACAGAACATTCATGGTGTTCCCGTGCATCCTCCATGATTCACTCAAGGAAGATGTTGAATAGAGTGGGTGAGACGTAACAGCCCTGCCTTACCAACTGTTTTTCGATGCAACCATTCTCCAATGTATGTATGTAGTCGTACACTGCACTGTGGCCTCGCTGTACAGCTGTTTGATGAATCTGATCAGGTTTGCATTGATCTGTACAATTCATGGTGCCCACAAAGCTGCATGCACACCCTGTCAAAAGCCTTCTTAAAATCGATAAATACTGGAAAAGGTCTTGTTGTGAATGTTGAAGGTTACACGGAGGCTCACATAGTATTCAGAGGTTGAGAAATCTGTTCGGTTGTGCTGCCCCTGGGGGGCTCTGAAAACCTGCTTGTCCCTCAGCAATGATGGTCTCTGCTTGTGGCTTCAGACTATTACAATATTATCTGCAGCATGACCTTGCTTGGGGGCATATGAGGCTGATTGTGCGGTAATTATGGCATTGTTTAATTTCCTTTCTTGGGAGGTGAAGATGATTGACTGTGTCCATGTGTTGGGCCATTTTCCCTGTCTGTCTGCCAGATCTTTTGCAGATTCTAAGTAGGCGCTGATCATGCTTCCACTCCAGCTTGAACCAACTCAGCTGGAATGTTGTCAGCCCCTGCTGACTTTTCCCTTTTTCAGCGATCAGCCGGCTGTTTCCACTTCTCGGAGGATATGGGTGACTGTCTGTTGCTTTTCTTGCGGTACATTAAGGACATCTGGATCTCCTTGCGTTCTATAGTTATACAGGTCGAGCAGTATTCTGTCCATCTTTCAGAATATATCCTGTCGTCATGAGACACTTCCCATTTTTGTCTTGATTGTTAAACTTTTCCCTGTTTTGTGCTAGTCTGTCTTTCAACGCAGCTGATATCTTTTCTTGCTATTGTTTTCTGGATGTTATCTTCAATTCTTGGCACTGTTCACTGATCCATTTCTCTTTTGCCCCGTCATAGACTTCCTGAATTCTTTTGTTGACGCCCTAGATTCGTTTTCTGCTCTTTCTTATGTTCCTTTCATTTTCTTCAACTCTCTACGCTTGTCGCATATTTGTTGGATTTAGGTGTACCATGTTTTTTGACTGGTCGGTGTTTGCCAAGAAGCTCGCGTAGCATTTTCAGTCACTGCTGATATTGAAACTATTCGTCATGTATCTATGTCTGAGTCTATCACAGTGAGTGCTGCAAACTTTCCAACCTATCCCTTGCTTGAAAATTTCTAAAATACCTCTGGGGTCCTTCATCAGCTGCTCGAGGCCAAATTTGATCCTGATGTATGTTCCGCTTGTGGATTTTCTTTAGACGTAGTCGGAAAGTCATCGTCATAAGATCATGATCACTTCCTATGTCTTCTCTGAAAAACTTCGTGTCTGTGCGATGTTAACGACTAGAACTGAAACCGTCCTTTCACCATGATGTAATCTATTTGGTTGTGGGTGTTCTCCCATTTGGGCTAATGCCAATGTCCCATTTTCTGGATTTCTTGTGTGGGCCAAGTTATTCACTAGCTGAGGTGGTTGTTACTCGGCCAAACTCCAGGAGTCTCAAGCCTCTTTCATTTGACGTTTATAAAATGTGGCCCACAAACGCCCTCCCAACATTCCAATGCATCTTCTCCTACCTTGGCGTTGCCCAGTCACCTTGCACAACGAGGATGTCTTCTTGGTATTTGATTCAGAACCTCTTGTACTGTCATAAAAATCTTCTAAAGGCTTCATCTGTGCAGTTCCCCCCCCCCCCCCCCCTCCCCCTGGGGTAAAATGTAGGCGTATGCCTGTACTATAGTTATGTTAAACGGGGGTTGCTCTCAAGGCGGATGGTAAAAGTCATCGGACACTGGCGGACACTCCATGACGGTGTTCATTCACGTGTCTTTGAGAACGAGAAACCCCACGCCGTGTTCATTTTATCCTTTTTCCCCTGTAGTATAATTTGTGGTCCTTCCCTGGGGTCCGTTTTTCTTCTTTCTTCCATGTTTTATTCACCTGACTTCGCAGAGCCCCAAGATGCCTATGACAACTGGACATGACCCCCTCATGTGTCAGTTTCTTCCACATTGCCTGCAGCTCTTAGTGTCCCGTACCTTCCATGTGCCAATGAGGGTGTTTGTTTCTGGCACGTGATTTTGCTGTGTTTTACATCATAGCATACTTTCGCCCTCTGTCCTTGATGACAACGAGAAGCGCCGACCTTGGTAACACCGGGAGACGACCGATCCGGTATGGAAATTCTGGCTGTCCTTTGTCATTGGTGTATCTTGCAAAATCAAACCTGGCGGAGCCCATCCCTCTACCAGTTCGGATTTTTTTTATTGGGTTTGTCTCCCCACATGTGGCAGGTGGTACTAGGGTTACATGTTACCATAGCAGAGGGATCTCTGACCTGACCTGATATATAATATAATATACATGGAATTTATACAGCGCTATATCTTTGCAAAAACCAAATTCAAAAGCGTTCTCATTTCATCCAGTCTTTCACATTCAGCCAGTTTACGATAAATAGATTTTCCACAAATTTCAAATTAAACACACACACCCGCACAATTAACAATTTTTACAAATACAAATGAAAACACAACAGTACTCTCGCACGCGCTTCCTCCCGCACCCCCCCCACACATAACAAAGGTTGTAAACTCGTGCAGGCTGATTGGGGGGGGGTTTGATTATTGAGGCAGGGACAGAAATGAGATGAAACAAGAGGGGAGAATCTTAGGTTTAAAATAAATGCCTCTTTAGGCTGGATTAAAAGCAACTAAGTAGGCTTTTTGACGAAGGAGGAGAGGGAGGTCGTTCCAGATCTACTGGACCCAGAACCAGAGAAAGAGCGACCGCCAACCGTGGATGGTTGAAATCTATATATTCTTTAAGCACAAGTATCTGCTGCAGAGCGAAGGAACAAAAGGAGTTACAAGTGAAGACATTCAAAGAGGTAGGAAGGTCTGTTTTGTGATACTTTTTTGTAACAGAGGTACAGATCTTATAGTTACCCTCTGTGGCAAGGCACCAAGGGAGAGATCGCAAACGAGAAGTAATGTTCTCAGATTTTATCTTGCTTAGGAATAATTCCGCTGCAGAGTTCTGTATACGATGAAGAGGGTGGATAGATGATGCGGCAACCACCATAAAGAGAATTGCAATAGTCCCGCGTTGAGAGAATGAGAGATGTGACTAGTTTGGATGTTTTTGCATCATGGACAGATACTCGAACTGCACTAAAAATGCGCCGTAATTCCTAAGCTCCTTTCCTCATCGTTATTGTCTTCCATCCTTTTTATCATACGACTGAGCAGAATCCTCTTCAGACTGTTTTGAGCATCAAGCATCTTTGTGACACTCAATATTGATCATTTGGAGCATTTGATCGAATTTATCCTACACCTTTGTGGCAGAAGACACCTCACTTTATTTGCCTTGCCTGTCTATGTGTATTCGATCTTTTCCAACTGTCATTGCTTTGGCCCTTGGCAACATTCATCTTCATGCCTCTTCGTTCTAATCCCGGTGTTCCAAATTGCCAAAATCTTTGAGTACTTCATCACAGTTTCCACTACAGTAACAAGTCATCTGCAATACAGTAGTTTCCAGATCTCTTTTGGCCTCTCCACTTCTTCCTTTGGATATTCTTCAACACGAGGATAAAAAGCAGAAGGGCTCATTGCAGATCCTTGGTGCACTCCTACTTTTATCTCAAAGCTATTCCTGACGTCCCAGTTATCGTTTTCACATTGATCGAGTTCTTTGTACAAAGTCGTAACCATTGAGATGTGTGCTCCGGTACACCTTGTTTTCCTCAAGCACATTGGATTGCCTTTTCTGGTACTCTATCAAAAGCCTTTTTCCAGTCAACAAAGATGTGCGTTAAGGCTCTTTCCTCTCCATACACTTTTTTTACCTGCAGTTGTATTCACAATAAATATTGCATCTATGGTTGATTTGCCAACACAGGAATCCCAAACTGTTTTACATCAATATCTGCCAGGCTCGTCAGTTTTCATTTCCAATACTTTTTCCCAGATCTTCATGCCATGTTACCAGAAGCTGATTCCTCTGTATTTCCCACCATACTAGTGCATCTCCTTTAACCCTTGAAACTGGAACAGTAATACTGTCTTCCCACTTCTTCGGGCGTTTTGTTCTGTCCGCTGTATCTTCTGACATATTTTCGTAAGTTGCTTTTCTCCTTCCTCTCCCTGCTGCTTGGTTCACTTCTGTCACCTACTCCCTGATGGCCCCGTGGCTTTCTCTTTTCAAGTTTCGAATTGCTCTCTGATTTCATCTCAGTCACTTCTTGAGTCTATCGAGGAACGGAAAAAGCTATCATTCTGGCCTGGTGTACTTATTAGGAAGATCGTGCCATCCCTGAATGAATCGCTAACTAACTGACTGTCTGTATGTCTCTTCTCTCTCATCTATTTTGAATATCCTTACCTTTGGGCAATTAATCGTTATCCAGACTGAACCTTCCTCTCAAACCCACACCACAACCCAATCCTTTTTGTCACTTCTTATCTCTGTGGTCCCCCATTTCTCCCTGGCACTCTGGTGATTGTATTCTTTCTTTTTTTTTTTTTCTGTTGTGTTCATTTATTACATGTCTTTCTCTTTTCTTTCCAACTAGTCCGCTCATCTTCTGATCTCATCCCTAAAACATACCACGTAAACTCCATCGTCATTCCTGCTTTTTCAATGTGTCAGATAGAACAGTTTTGGTAAATACCATGCTGTACAGTGAAAGGCCCCTGATATTCGTATGTTGTTGGTGAAAAATGTAGACACTTTATATTACAAGATTATCACCATGTGTAATAGCTCAAATTCTCTTGCCGGAAGAGTAAGGCCTTTTTTTGTGCCAATGGAAACGTGATGACAACATTTTCCAAAACCGCATGCACATGGGTACTGGATGTACTTATTTTTTTAAAAGCACATGAATTCCTTATTCATTATTTTCGAATTTTAAAAAAAAAGGAGGGAAAATGAATAAATGAAGGCATTGCACGTGATGACTTGTAATTATATCGTTATAACTGCATAATACTTGTGACTGGTTAATACGTTTTATAAACAGTACATGTACATAATTAGTATGTTATCCATGGGAAAAAGGTTGATGGTTAATCATTATACAAGCCAACGTGCATTAGTTGTAATGGTAGAAATATAAGCATAAATTTTAGGTTTGACATTAGCAGATGTGAAAGATCTTTCAGTTTAGCGATATGTAGACCTAAAAACATTTTTTGCTAGAGAGTAACAAAAGTACAAATTTAAGATAGACTATATTTTTAGTAAACCTTGGTTGTGGGAGTTGGGGTGGGGGGGTAGGAAGAGATAATTTGGGAGAGGTGATTAGGGAGGAGGACGATGGGGAGGCTATGTATTTTTTAAAAAATAAGTTTTCATTTTTGACATCACTTCTCCTCTCTCTCTCTCTCTCTCTATTCTCTCTCTCACTCTCTCTCTCATCTCTCTCTCTCTCTCAGTACGTCAGTTAATATGTAATAAGTACTAGCTAAAACTACTAAAACTTCCAGGGTGACCGTTTAAGTAGGCATTCGTATACATGATGTTATACAAATGGGAGCTGTAAGAGAACTGGCATATCAAGTTTAAAACCTTTTTTAAATCAAACATGGTTTTTGGAACGTGTGGTTGTCTCAGAAGTAGTAGCGAGCATTGATTATTTCTGAATTAAAAGACAGACTATTTGTTCATTCAAACAAAACTGGCACTCAGATATGGAAAGTAAAGATATATATTGCTGGGTTATTTTCGTTTAAGTGTGCTTTTCAGGCTGAAAAATATATTTGAATAGTCACTGACAAAAGGCACCGACTTCATTATGCAGGATCGACTAAGAACATTCGGTTTCAATGCAGACAAAAGATGGTTTCAACATGAAACGTCCAACAACAGTTCCCTATGCCATAATTGTTGGTCATATTCCTTGATGAATAAATGCATTTCCTGTTCCAGTGACAAGCATATGTTTTCCAAATACGTTAAAACTGTGGTGTTTTAGTTTAGGACTTTCCTGAAGGCAAGATATTTTTTTCTGTCTTATCCTCTGATGATAAAATCCCCGTGATCAAATCTGTTGCAAAGTTTATATGCCGAAACGCTGAAACTACCAACAATCTCTGCAAAACAACCAATTATTTAACTATTTTGAGAATAAAACAAAGAAAAACTAATATTCTATAATCTCACAATATTTGGGATACAACTTCAGAACATTTAAAATTATGCTGTAATCTCTCTGCAAGAAATATCCGATGAAATTTCCACATGGAATTTGAAATGAAAGTCTACTATAGCATCTAAGAATGTTCTTGTTATTAATTATAAGTTAAGTTTCATTGGTTTCCTGTTGTTATCCTGAACATTACCTTGTGATCAAGTAGAAGCCCGCCATGAGCTTAATGTCCGTATTCATTCAAGAGATTTCGTTTTTTTATTACGTTAATGGCATCATGTCTTTTTCCAGTATTCATTTGTATTATACAAAAAGAATTCGCACGACCCCACCCCACCCCCTACCCCCCACCTTGTGAATAGGTTCACATTGGCAATCACAATAAATTGGTAAAATATTCACATCTCTGACTCTCATGTCTCTGTCCTGTCTGTCTCTCTTTTTCCATCTCTGTGTCTCTGTCTCCTCTATGTCTCTTGTCTCTGTCTCTTCCCCTCACTGTGGTGTTCTTTTTTTAGATTAAACACATTTAGTAAAGAATCCTTAACGTTTGTTCGTTTTTTTCTACTTATTATTTCCTGTAAGATTTGCTGTATGGGTTCACTAAAATTATTAGGTTTTTTTAAGGAGAAAGTCAATATAAAAAGTTTGGCACTATAATGAAGTAAATCTAAAAAGTGGCAGTAGCCTTTTGCACCCGGCCTGAATAATGTAAAATACTAGGAATTCTGATTATTTTTATAATCGTTTTTAGTATGATAAAAAATGAAGTTGTGAGAATGACCATTATACTAATGATAATAACCGACGCTTTAAGGAATGTAAGACCGTTTATTTTTTTTAAGCGCCTGCGTCCACAAACATCCTGGGATGAATCTTGGCGAGGCGGTGGCGTCTGATGAATTGAAGTATTGCTGGCGCCCCTTGCCACATGTTTTTCGAGAGGGTTCTCTCTGACTCTGGTTTAGAATCTCTTTTCTGTCCTGTGATAAAGCAAACACGCTAGACTCTCGGCTTGAGGATATCCCTAAGACCTTGCTGTCTGAACTGGGATGTAGCTATCATAGGTCTGAGAAGACAGCAGAAAACATGCCACTACTTCACACCAAAAGCAAGCAACAATTAAAATTTTAGCTTAGAATTGGAGTGTGAAGACGAGGCA
>CM054154.1:57866454-57901454 GCA_028751875.1 Rapana venosa | reverse complement strand
CGAAGGGAACGGGATGGAGTTACAGATGAAGACAGTTACAGAATAAGAGGGTGCAGATTTGTGGAGACATTTGAAACAGAGGGATTGATTTTATACTCTAGTCTTTGTGACAGGCAGCCAGTGAAGAGATCGCAGAAGAGGAGTGATTGTTCAGATTTTTTCTTTCCTTAGGACGCCAGTATAGCTGCAGAGTTTTTGTTGCTTGAAGAGAGTGGATAGATGATGCTGGTAGGCCGCCAAAAGAGAATTACCAGTAGTCCAAAACGTGAAAGAATGAGAGATGTGACGAGCTTGGAAGTTGCATCAGTGGACCAATACTGCGAATCCCCGCTTATATGCACCGTAATTGATAGAACAAGACTGGCAGTTCTGCGTGATGAATTTTTTCATAGAGATTTAAGGGAAAACCCGAATAACGATTAGCTAAGTGGTATGCGGGTTCTTCAATCCATGCTGGGGGGGAAAGAGGCATCGTTATACTCAAAGTCAGATTTTTCAGCTGAGACAATGTCATCTGAGATGGATGCATATCTATAAAATAAACGTTTCTCCATGCAATGAGTACTTTTTTCTGAGAAATGAAAATCTTTTCTGTAGAATATCTAAAGTAGGTTGTAATTTATTATCTTTTTAACTGAAATGTCGTTCATTACAGATGCTGACATATTTAAGTCCTTGCTAATTTCATGTGACTTATCTTGTTAAACTAGAGTCATTGACATCACAGGAATTGTCATAGTTCATCTGCCAGCTACACAGACGTGGAACAGGGAGAGAATTACGGGCAATTCATTGTGCACACTTCACGATACCTACATTTTTGGCAGTGGTCCAAAAACCCAACAGTTTATGTCAAACAACGCTACTGCACGTGCAAAACAGCTCTGCTGGATAGCACAATACAAGTTCGTGAGTTAATATCAGACTTGCACAATGTCCTTCATTATTCTATGTATATTATTGTTACGTGCTAATTATGGTCCATACGTGAGATTTTTACATGAAATAGAAACACCATTCCATTCATTGACGTAAACACACCTTTGTGCAAAATTTCAGAAAAGAATAACATCCTATAACACCACGAAATGGATACAACTTGAGGAGCAATAAAAAACACGTCTTGCTTGTCTTGCCACCGCGCAGAAAGAGAGAAAGAGAGAGGAAAACAGACAGACATAGGGAAAGGGACAGAGACAAGCAGAAAAACAGACAGACAGACAGAAACTAGAGGGAAGGCGGGATAGAATGAGGAGTGGACGAGAGAGAAGCAGGAGGCGGCAAGAATAAGAAAGGGACAAACAGTTGGGGAGGGAGGTTGTTAGGAGTAGACATATACACTTTCGCTGATTGAAAATGCATGACATAGTTAGTTAGTGGCTTTACAAAGTAAAATACCATATCATCATGATAGTGATACATTATTCATAAGATGCCCATGGTACACTTTTCTAAATACAGAAACACTATTAGTCTTATGGAGATTAAGGTTAGAAATTTCATTTCATAATGAACCACCGGAATATGTGAGACTGGATTTAAATAAGTCAATTCTTGGAAGTGGCACCATTATCTTATGGGCATGATGATTGACATTTTATTACGAATCTATTTTGGAGCAAGGGGGGGGCTAATCCGGACATGATTTGAAACATAAACACGGCCTTATTTTGCTTAAGCTTGGATCTTAATGGAATAATATCAAGTGTTATATAGTCAGAGATAGTTAATCACGAAGATTTTAAAAGAACAAGCTTTAAAGCTCGTCTATGCATACTGAACAATGGCTTTAGAACATTTGCACTAGCCGAGTCCCAAATCGTTGAAGCATAACTCACAGGGGATATAATGTATGCGTTGAAAAACATTTTCCTAGCGTTTAGGTCCCAAAAAATGCTTTATTTTAGATAACTGATGGATACATTTTGATTTTTTTTGCACAAGACTGAGATGTGGTATATCCAAGAAAGGTTGTTGTCAATTGTAATACCGAGAAGTTTGTGATGATCTACTTTATCAATTTTGTTATTGTTTATGTATATTGCCGTAATATTGTTGGGGAGATTTTGCCGTTTTTGTTGAGTTGTTATAATTAAGTGCTTAGTTTTTTGGGATGAAGACTCATGTGATTTAGCTCTGACCACTTAAGCAAGTGATAAATACTTTCTTGTAAAGCAGAAGAAACTTCAGTCAACTGAGAATGACAGGTATGAATAGTTGTATCATCTGCAAATAACTCAAATTGTGTGTTTAGAGATAAGGGTAAGTCATTGATGTATACAGAGAAAAGAAATGGCCCTAAGACAGATCCCTGGGGGACGCCATAATTGTTCGACAGTACTTTAGATGTGTTGACTTTAACTGAAACAACTTCTTTTCTCTCGGAAAGAAATGATAATATGAGTTTGACGGTATTACCTGAAAGACCATACATTTTTAGTTCTTTTAATAACAGAGTGTGGTGAATCACATCAAACGCCTTAGCAAAGTCTACTATAATAACTCCAGTGATTTTATTATTAATGATGTCAGTAAGCCACTGATCAACTAAGCTTGTCAAAGCAGTATGACAGGAGTGGTTAGCCCTGAAACCAGATTGATTAGGATGGAACAAATGATACCGGTTTAAGTGGTGTAGAATATGTTTGTTGATATGTGTCTCTAAGGGTTTTGATAATGTGGACAAGATAGAGATTGGAAATGAAAGATGCTATCTCATCGTTACCAATCAAGCAGACATCTGTTGGTATCAATGCTATCTCTAATGAAATGATTAAACACTTACCAAATAAATGGGTTGACATTTTCTTTGAAAATTTTTTTGATAAATGTTGGATCATCAGTATTTTACCTAAAGTCTGGAAGCAATCAATTATCGTCCCAATTCTTAAAAACGGTAAGCCAAACACCAATGTAAATGCATATATGCCCATAGCACTTGTGTCGCATGACTGTTAAGTATTGGGGGGAAAATTACTTAAACAGACTTACATATTATATGTGAAAAAGATAAAATTATTCCTGGTAATCAAGCTGGCTTCAGAAAAGGAGATCATCCATCGATCATCTGTAAAATTAACCACTCAAATCAAGCATTAGTTTGCCAGACGAAAATGTCTTTCAGCAACTTATTTTGACGTTGCCAAAGCCTATGATCAAGTACGGCAGTCTCGATTGTTATGTTAACTGAAGAATATTGGATTATCAGGCACATGATAACTTTGCAAAAGATCTGCTGGAAAACAGAAGAATTAGAACCAAAATAGGGACTACGTATCCATCAACGAAATCTCTCCAAATGGACATTCCACAGGGGTCAGTTCTTGCTCCTATGTTTTTTAACATCATAATTATAACTTGCCAAAAATGTTGTCAAAAAACGTATAATTAGCTCAATATGCATGTGATGAATGTAGCAATGCAAAGGAATGCATCAGAAAGATCCTTAAACTACATCAAAAAGCTGTACCAAAACGAATTAGATATGGTAGCTAACAATATGAATGAAAATGATTTACAGCTATCAAGTGATAAAAAACATATGATGCTTTTAAATAATGGATCAAATCCATCAACAATGCCCAGTTTTATAATAAATGGTGGAATTTTCGATTATAAACAAACAGTTAAATTCCTCATAGTTTTCCTTACAACAAAGTTCACATGGAACAATCATATTGAATATATTCTAGCTACAGCGAGGAAAACTTAAAATATCTTAAAAGTTATAAGCAAACAGCCATGGGGTCAAGATACACTTACATTATTACACCTTTCGACATCTTAAATTCCTTCAAAACTGACGTATGGCCAAAAAGTATTGTTTAATGCTCCAAAATAGTTATTAAGAAAACTTAAAATTATTGAGGGCAGGGCATACAAACTAGCTCTAAGTGTCCATGCCTTATGTGTAAAAACATATAGTGCATCTGGACATTTTACTATTAAAAGCCTCAGAAGTGTTTATTTTTATTTATTTTATTTAATTTATTCTTTATATCGGTTTTGTAAATTGTCATCTGTTCCCACCGGCCAAACAATGGCCTACTATTACGAAAAGCAGAACATGATTTAACATGTGCGCAACATGTTCTGCGTGCGTTCGCACACGGGACCTTGGTTTATAGTCTCATCCGAAGGACTTTTGAGGACAGAGGAGTCTGCACTGATGTTAACTTCAGGGGAAAAATATACCCTTGAACGGGAATCGAGCCCCGGGTTGTCAGATTGGGAGCGCAATTTTCTAACCACTAGGCTAACCCGTCCCCCCTCCTCCCCCACCCCCCTTTGTGTGTAGTACATTTATAATACAAAGTTTGACTTATAAAAATGACTTACAATCAGTAATAAACCTCAAGTCTGACAGTGATTTTCCAAAGAGAGCAAGGTCGAAATCCTCCAATACCACACTAGGTTCATATACATCTAAAACGTTAATGAATGCCGGGTTAAATCTAAATATACATATCCTAAAAGGGGCGCAGTATCCCCCATTCCAGTTTGGGAGCTCAAAAGAGCAACGTTTGACATCAGATTATTAATAGCAATCATAAATGGAACTTATATAGAACTATATCTTGCAAAGACAAATCAACGGCATGCATTCATCTAATCATACACAGTCATGCAACCAATTACGAGCAAGCAATAGTTTATACAAACAGATATTACAAACGTTGGTACACTGCAGACCAAATCTATTGAAATGAAATTTCAATAGTCAAATGTTTTTTTCAAAGCACACACACACACACACACACACACACACACACACACCCACACACACCGCCCGCGCGGGCGGCACAGGTCATATACTTTAGCAGGGTGATGGAACATGGGTTAGTGAAGGTGGGATAGCTCTGATATGAAACAGGAGGGGGAAAATCTTAGGTTTGAAATACATATGTCTTGAGGCTGAATTTAAAAGTGTCATAACTAGGTTTTTGGCGAAGAGAGAGAGGGAGCTCATTCCATGTCGATGGACCCGAAATAGAGAAAGAGCGGCGGCCAACAGTGAATTGGTTGAATCTAGGTATTCGTAGGCTCAAGGTGTCTGCAGCAGAGCGGAGGAACGTGAAGGTGTGTACAGGTGAAGACATTCACAGAGGTAGGAAGGTGCTGTATTGTGGAAGTATCTTATAGTTTACTCTCTGTGGCACAGGCAGCCAGTGGAGAGATCGCAAGAGAGGAGTAATGTGCTCAGAATTTTTTCTTTCTGAGAACTAGTCGAGCTGCAGAGTTTTGTATAGGTTGAAGGGAGTGGATAGATGATGCTGGCAGACAAGCCAAAAGAGCATTGCAATAGTCCAGACTTGAAAGAATGAGAGAAGTGACAAGTTTGGATGTTGCATCTCTGGACAGATACTTTCGAATGGCACTAATACACCGTAATTGATAGTAGCAAGACTGACAGGTCTGGGTGATTAATTTTTGCATAGTGTGTTGTCAACAACAAGTAGATACTTCACAGCAGTGGATAGAGGGACTGATGTATTGCCGAGTTCTATGGAAGCTGTTGTAATGGAAGAGAGTTTGTGTTTGGTCCCTACGAGTATGGTTTGGTTTTATCTGCATTTAGCTGTAATTTGTTCTGGATCATCCAGTTTTGAATATCTTGAAGTAGTAGGCTATATTTGTCAAGAGAGAAGGCAGATTTTCAGTAGTGTCACTGCTTAGAATTTGAGAGTCATCTGCATAAAAATGATGGTTGATTTGATGTTGGTTAATTATATGTGACAGTGGGGTAGTGTAAAGAGTGAACAGAACAGGGCCTAGAACTGATCCCTGTGGGGATTCTGCATTCCAGTTTGGCAGGTATTGATTGAATCTTGTTTACTGCAACTGTCTGGAATCGGTCAGTAAGGTATGAATTAAACCAGGTGAGGGCTGAGCCAGTAACACCAAACGTTTTTTTGAAGACGGGAGAGAAGAACTGAGTGGTCTATAGTATCGAAGGCTGCTGATAAGTCGAGTAGAGTGAGAAAGGAGATTTTCCCTGAGTCAGAAGAAAGTAGAAGCGTGTTTAAGGTGTGTATTAGGGTAGTTTCAGTGCCGTGGTTGACGCGATAGGCAGACTGAAACTCAGGAAGAAGACTGTTGGAGAGAAGGTGGTTGTTGAGCTGTTTGAGAACTACTTTTTCAAGGACTTTAGAAATAAAAGGTATATTGGAAACAGGTCTATAATTCTTCAGAATTTTAGGATCAAGGTCATGATTTTTGAGTAGAGGAGTGACTATAGCAGATTTGAGAGCTGATGGAACATTTGCTAAAACAAGATATGAGTTTACTATTTTCGTGATAGTGGGGATAAGTTGTTGTAGGCACTGAATGAAAAGAGAAGCAGGTATGGGATCATATGATTTTATAGTCATTTCTTTCAGAATTGTCATGATTTCTTTCTCACTTGTCAGATGAAAGAAAATGAGAGGAGTACGAGAGAATTGGGGATCAGGAAGTACAGGCTGGAAAGGAGTTTGATCCAGTTTGGAGCGAATATTATGGATTTTTCCAGAAAAGAACGCAGAAAATATAGACGGAAGTTCAGAGTGGTTGTGGATGGAAGGCAGAGGGCTTGCCTTCACAGATCCAAGAAGAGTAGATGTGAGAGAAAAGAGATTTCATTGACATGGCATCAAGAACTTGAGAAGAGTAATACTTTGGGTTTTTTCTGAAAGAATTAAAAATTTGACTTTGTTTACTTGTTTTCGAAAGAGCTGCTTATCAATCTCCGTTTTTGATTTTCGCCACTGACGCTCTAGTTGCCTGCGTTTGCCAGGATGTTATGGGTGTAAGAGTAAAAGTGTCTGTATCTCTGGGGCCCGGTTGACGTTGGGATATAATATGATAGTAAGCGTAGAGTACAAACCTGTCAAGTAGTCTCAAAGCGCTTGCACTTCCATAGCAGTATCATTACCTCATCCCTATTATCAATAATAATCATGCAATAAAAAAAAAGATTTTCCTTTACAAAAAGAAAGCAAGATTATTTTTTCCTGCAAAAATAACCGATGACAATAACTTTAGTTACAGAAGACGGCATGATTAGTTGATAGGAAATCTTTAGCACCCACAAAAATGTAGACGTCTACTACCCCCTAGGCTCTATCGCAGCAGCGGCAGCAGTGTAGGATGCAGCAATGATAATAATTATAATGTAAAAATAAGCTTACCCAAAGCAAGGCGCTATATAGATGTAGAAAGCGTGCTTGGTGTGTGTGTATGTGTGTGTGTGTGTGTGTGTGTGTGTGTGTGTTGTGTGTGTGTGTGTGTGCGTGCGTGTGTGTGTGTGTTGGGGTGTGTGTAGGGTGGGGGGGGGGGGTGTATGTGTGGTGTGGTGTGTGTGAGTGCGGGCGCGCGCAGTGCGCACCTATGCGTGTGGGTGTGTGTTATATTGTATTGTTTTGTAATGTAATGCATTGTATTGCATTGGATTGCGTTGTATTGTATTGTACTGTACTGTACTGTATTGTGTTGTATTGTATTGTATTGTATTGCATTGTACTCTATCGTAAGAATTTCCTCTTCTGTTTCATTTCATAGCTATCCCTGCTTTTCAACAGCCCAAAATCCCATCACCCTGCCAAAGTGTATAACCTGTGTGTGTGTGTGTGTGTGTTGGTTTTGTGTGTGTGTTTTGTGTGGTGTGTGTGTGTGTGTGTGTGTGCGCGCGCATTTGGACTTGTTAGAACTATTACTTGCTATTGTTTGTATGACTGTGTAAGAATGAGTTGAGTGCAAGCGCTTTGATCTGTCTGTGCAAGATACAGCGCTATATAAATTCCATTTATTATTATTTCATTATTATTATTATTATTATTACTACTACTATTATTTCCATGGCGCACATGGCCTATCAGGCAGGAGACGGTCAGTGGGAGGTGCATGCTCATCAAGCAGTTGGCTGAGAACATCATTGTAGTGTTTAGAGGGGTTAATAGACCTTATGAAACATCAGTGATAAGCCAGTCTAAAATGTGACCAGATCGGTGTGTTGGTTCGTTTACCAGCTGGGAAAGAGAGTGGTTGGACAAAGAAAAAGAAACAGGCTAAAATCAGGAGAAGACTGGTTGTCAAAGTGGAAGTTAAAGTCACCAAGATTGATAAGTTTCTTGGGAGAGAGGCTGAAATGGTCAAGAAGTGATTGAAACTCTTGGTGGAAAACTGAAGACCTCAAATTGTTTCTACGGTTGGGAGGCGGACGGTAAAGGCAACAGAAAGTAACAGAGTGACCAGGTAAGGTGAGGTTGAGTTCACAGACTTCGAAAGATTCGGGTGAAAACGGAAGGGAATGACAGATAGAAAGAGTTGGATGCAGAGTGTCTTTGTAGACGATGGCAATGCCACCTCAACGGGAGTCGGGGGAAAGAAAGAGTTTTGTAGCCAGGTGGAGTCATATGTTTTATCTTTGGTTCGTGGCCTAGTGGTTTTAGCTAAGTTTCTGTAAGACCAGTTATATCTATGTTGTGTTCAGAAATGAAGTCAGAAATTGGGTGGGCTTTGCCATCAGGACATATTAGGTGTTGAGAAGACATATGTGGAGAAGGTTTGAGGGAGGCAGAGAGGTTGAAGAAGACAGCAGTGATTGACTATGACTATCAGAAGAAGAGGATGGTGGTGATGGTAGATACATGTGCAGTAGAAGAGTAGGCAAGGGTATGGATTGCGAGTCAGGAATGGAAGATGGTAAAAGAATGGGGTCAGTCAAGGGATTGTTGTTGTCAGCAGCTTGTGAAGAGAAAGTTTAAACATCTATGGCCTTGAGATTGCGACGTGTGACAAACTCTTTCTTTCTGATAGGCTTTGCAATGTTTTTAGAGAAAAAAACAGCGGAATGATCAGAAAATAGTTCATCAGTGATAGATACAGATGTGATCAGATCTTGGTGGTGATTGGCTGGGCACTGTTTGACATGAGCTTTGTTTTCTCGGCGCTGTTTTCCATGCCGTATCGTGAGGATATTTCGTCCAGTTGCTTCACTAGGTTGGCCAGTTCCTCTTCATTTCCTGCCAGACCGTCAATGTCATCGGCAAACCTGAGGTTGGTGATTGTTCGCCCTCCAATGCTGACTGTGCCTGTGTGGTCTTCCAAGGCGTCAGTCATGATGCGTTCAAGGAAAATGTTAAACAGTGTTGGCGACAGCAGACATCCCTGTCGGACCCCAACTGAGGTACGGAACCATTCCCCTACCGTGCCCTGTACGAGTACTGCACTGGTGGCCTTTGAGTAGAGTTCCTTGATGGTGTGGATCAGCTTCTGGCCCATGTTGAATTTGTTCATGGTGGCCCACAGAGCGTCATGCCATACTCTATCGAAGGCCTTCTTAAAATCAATTTCACTATATACATTAAATAAATCAGGTGAGAACTCGCAGCCCTGCCTCACACCCCTGCAGATTGGTCTATATTGACTGATGTCATTGTCGACTCTAATGGCTGCCTCCTGTTCCCAATATATTTTTCTGAGGACTCGAAGATCTTTCCCGTCGATGTATAGCCTTGCCAGAATATCAAACAAGTCGGAGTGTCGTACTTTGTCGAACGCTTTTGAGTAGTCAATGAAGCAGAGGTATAGGTCTTTCTGGACCTCAATGGATCTTTCCATGAGAGTTTTTAATGCAAAGATTGCATTTCTGGTGCCTTTGTCTGCCAAGAATCCAAATTGCATTTCTGATATTTCTAGGAGTATTTTATTTCTCATTCTCTTCATGAGTATTCGTAAAAGAACTTTGGTTAGGTGACTCATCAGGCTGATTGTACGATGTTGGTCACATTCAGCTGTACCCAGTTTCTTAGGGATCGCAATGTAGATGGACTTCTTCATATCTGTCGGAATTTCTCCTGTGTCATATATATTGTTTAATAGTTTTGTGACTGCCTTAATTCCCACTTCATCCAGGACTGTTATCAATTCAGATGGGATATCATCAGGTCCTGGCGCCTTACCACTTTTCATCTTGATGAGTGCATGTCTCACTTCGTCTTCCATGATTATGTGGCCATCTTCGTTGCTAATATGAGGAGGTGGACCTCTGTCGTCGTGGTATAACTCTTTGATGTATTCTGACCACCTGTTAAGAATATCTTCTTTTTCCATGAGTATATCTCCATCTCTCGACTTTATACAACTTGTTTTTGAAGATGATAACTTCCCTGTCACATCTTTCATTTTTTCATGCATAAGTTTGCTATCAAAATTTGCATCGTTTCAATTTCCTTGCACTGCATATTTATCCATTCTTCCTTGGCTTCATTACACTTTTTCTTAACCAGTTTGTCGAGTTCTTTATACTTCTTTTCATCTACTTTTGCCTTTCTCCCGTTTTCCATTAGGTTTAAAATCTTGGAGCTCATCCACTTCTGATGTTCCTTTCTATTTATGACTGGTATATATTCTTTTGCTGCCTCACTGATGCTATCTTTCATCATCTGCCATTTTTCCTCCATAGTGGCGAGTTGATCTAGGCCATGAATTTGTTTCCAACATTGATCTTGTATTTTTCTTTGATTTCTTCGTCAGTTTGTAGCATGTTCATTTGCAGTTTTGGTGTTCTTTTTGCTTTTGACAATTTTTTCAATTTTAGTCGCATTGTCCCGATAACTGGGACATGATCACCTCCACAGACTTACAAAATGTTATAGAGTTACAGAAGCGTTCTTGAATCAGGATGTAATCTATTTGATTCCTGGTTCTGTCGCCAGGGCTTTTCCACGTCCAGCATCTTCTTGGATGGTTTTCAAACCATGTGTTCATGACAGCCAGCTTTTGTTCCTTGCACCATTCTGTGAGCTGCTCTCCTTCTTCGTTTCTCACTCCTATTCCAAATGAGCCAACTGTGGTTTCATCTTTCCCTTTTCCTACCTTTGAATTGAGGTCAACCATTATTATTCTGATATCTTGAGACTTCAGTTGCTTCATTGCCTTTTCGATATTTTCATAAAACTCCTCAATTTCTGCGTCATCTTTATCAGCTGTTGGTACATATACTTGTACTATTCCAATGTCAAAAGGTGTACCCTTAAGTTTTACTATCAGGACTCTGTCATTTACAGTCCAGAAACCTTTGATGGTCTTTGAGGTTTCTTGATCTAGAATCATGCCAACTCCTTTCTGGTGTTGATCTCCTCCTGAGTAGAATGGTGTAGTTGTCGGATGTTATGCAGCATGTTCCTTTCCATCTCACTTCTGAAAGTCCTAGTATATTGAGGTTCATTCTTTCCATTTCCTGTTTGAGATTTCCAATTTTCCTTTTTGTAGCATAGTCCGTATGTTCCATGTACCCATTCTGAGAGGTTTTCTGATGTGGACAGTCGCTGGATGACGATCGAGGGTTACCTGTCGCACATAATCCACCCTACCGAGCAAGGAACTTCAGGATAAACTGGAACCCCCCTTCACGCTGTTATTACATGGGTAATTAGCCAGTCTAAAATATGTCCTGGTCTGTGCGTTGCTTCGTTTACGAGCTGAGAAAGAGAGTGGTTTGACAAAGAAAGAGAAATACGTTTGACATCAGGAGAAGACTGGTTGTCGAAGTGGAAGTTTAAGTCACCGAAAATAATAATCTTTCTGGGAGAGAGGCTGTAGTGATCCAGGAGTGACTGAAACTCTTGATGGAAAATGGAAGATGTCAGATTATTCTTACGGCTTGGAGGTGTACGGTAAAGACAGCAGAAAGTAATAGAGTGGCCAGGTGTGTTGAAGATGAGTTCACAGACTTCGAAAGATTCAGGTGAGAAACGAAGGGAGTGACGGAAAGAAAGAGCAGGTTCGAGTGTATCTTTATAAACGATGGCAATGCCACCTCCACGGGAGGGTCGGGGAAGAGAAAGAGTTTTATAACCAGGTGGTGTCAGTTGTTTTATTTTCTGTTCATGACCGTGTGGTTTTAACCAGGTTTCTGTAAGAAATGTTAGATCAATATTCTCTTCAGAGATGAAATCAGAAATGAGATCAGCTTTACCTGCCCAGAAGGCAGACAGACTGCACGTTGAACAAGCACATGTGAAGGATGTTAGAAGGAGGCAGAGGGGTTGATGATGACTGTGGTGAATTAGGATAACTGTCAGAGGAAGAGGATGAAGGTGATGGTAAAGATGTGGAGAGTGGAAGAGCAGACAAAAGTTTGGATTGAGAGTCAGGTGTAGAACCTGGTGAAAGAACTGGGAAGTTTGGGGATTTGCAGTTTCATGCACACCATGATACACATTATCAGAACACGTTTTATCAAAGTCATAAACACAAGATGCCAGAAAGCAAACGCAGTCAGTTACCAACTCGCCCCCTTTCTAAAACATTCCAGCATCCCAATGAGCACCAAGGCAAAACTCATCAACGTCATCTTCGTTCCAACACTCACATACCAGTGTCAGACATGGGCCCTAACAAAAGCCTTAGAGAGAAAATTGGTCACATGTGAAATGCGCTGCCTGAGAAAAGCTGTCAACAAGACCAGACTCGACAAGATCAAGAATGAGGTGATCAGAGACATGGTCGGACTAACACCAATTCTCCCACATCGAACAACAAAGGATCAGGTGGTTTGGTCACCTCACTAGAATGCCGCCCAACCAACCAGCCCTACGGGCATACACCACCAAATTCAATGGCTGGAAAGCCAGAGGTAGACCAAGGAGACGATGGAGCGACTCCATGGCTGACACCCTGCGAGCCCATGACCTGTCACTACATCAAGCCTCCCGCCTTGCTGCAGAAAGACGTCTGTGTCTCCCCGCGACGCCGAAAGGCACCAGCGGCAGATGAAAGAAAGAAGAAGATAAACACAGGAAGAAGCAGGTGGATCAGAGGGAAGGGAAGCAGCGTTGTCAATGGTTACAGCGGTAGTGACGTCAGAAGTGAGGACAGAGAGGGATGTAGGGGGCCACAGGCAATGGTGTCTGCTAGGACCTATACCTCGTCTAGTTTTGTTGTGGTTGATTCCTAAGGTTGAAATGTGTTGTTTAAGTCTGTATGGTATGTTGTAAAACCCATGTGAGAGCAATGCTCTCATGTCTTCAGCATTTAGTGTCATATCAGTAGAAGGAGCACTGGGTAGTTGTGGTGGTGGTGGTGGGGGGGGGGGGGGGGATCTGAGTTTGTTCTTCACGTGCAGTTGTCACAGCAGCAGGGTTACAGTAAAATGGGTCACAAGGACCAGCAATGTCAGTTGAACACAACTGATTGATTCAGTTGAATCTTCAAAACATTATAAGAAAATGAAAATAATAAATCAAAATAATTCAAAATGTCAATGATAATAAGGAAAACTGTTCTGACCAGTCAGTGCAAGATGGAGTCACAAACACGTAGATATCAAACTTGTATTGCTGAATGAAGAAAAAAGCACAAACACAACACTCAAACGCAGAGAGACACACCCTGCTGCCATCCAGCGCAAAACCCATCACTCACTTACTATATATTGATAGAATAAGAATAGTAATATAAATTTAGTGTCTTTTCATGCAAAAATTCATTTAGAAGAAAATTATTCCAATCAATTAAAAGTGTTTACAGATGGTTCAGTCTTGAACAACAAAGCTGGTGCCGCACATTATGTCAGATCTAAAAACTGAACATAAATTTTATCTTGGGGAGAATATATCAATTTTTACAGCAGAACTCGTAGCAGTATTAATGGCTCTTGATTTTTGTAACTGATTTTCCAAAAGTTGTCTTTCAAATACTTTTTTGTGTTGATTCAAAATCAGTAATTCAAGCCATCAGTTCTATGTATACTAAAGTTAGATCTGAACTAGTCAATGACATCTGGCATTAAAAGGCTCAGATGTAACTTTTTGTTGCATTCCATCTCACGCTGGTCTAATAATTGTTGTAATACAAATGTTGACATTTTAGCAAAACAGGGGCAAAGGTTTATCAGATGTTGCAAATTTAAACTCCATTTGTCACTGCAAGAATGCTGTCAGATTGTTCAAAAGGCAAAGCAAAAGTTATTCCTGTGTGAGAAAAAGTGAGTTGTTTAGATGTATATATAGAGAAATGGTACACCTTGAGTCTTGTGTTAAAAAACAGGAAACAGATTGTTAACCAATAAAACTGATTACATCTCTTTCCTTCAGATGGAAATTGAACTGTTTTATAAGTATATATTGGACACGTTGTTTGCATATGTCACATGTGATCACAGTTTAACTGTTGAACATATACTAATATGCCAGATGCTGAAAGACTACAAACCCATTCTTAGCTCATTATCGTCATCAGCAATCTTCAGTGATCCTCTGTTGATGTTTAATTTTTTCAAATCGTTATTGCATAGGTTATTTGTTATGATTATTACGGATTTTTAACGACATTCTGTTTTGGTGGAATATATTTCCTTTTATTGTTATTATTAGACAAACGATTTCTACTGTTAACTTGTTAGATCTTGTTACAAATGTGGTTATTTTGGGGTTATTTTTTACGTTTTGCCAGTTGTAGTCTACTTAAGCATAATTCAAGAGCTGCATATTGCAATTTTTGAATGGTAGGTCAGTCATGTCATTTTCACTTACTCTGCACTAGTATTCCAAAAATGTGTGCCTCCTCCCCCAAACACTGACACAGCCCCCCTCCCCTCATCCACTTCCCTGTCTAATACCTCAGTTTGTGAAGAGACGGAAAATGAATCGAAAAAGAAAAACAAATCAGTTTTGTTTGGGTTTTTTAAAATTAATTTGCTTTCAACTACTTTTATAAAGTTTCGATCGGTTCAAGGACTTGTTGATCTCTGGATTAGTTCTGCCAGTCTTGGAATAGACCCAGTGCATATAGAGAGATGTTCTCTGCAGCTTCAGGTTGGCAGAAGAGCGGGGCAGGGCAGATCATGTTAATGCAAGCGTTGCTTGTTTGCTAAGGATTCCACCAAGAATCATGGGTGTGATGGCAACTTTGGTGTAATTCTATGCTTTAGTACAGGTGTAGGCCTACTGAAATGTGTTAGGAGTTTCAGATCATGGATAAATTGAAGGCTGTGGTGTGTTTGTGTCGAAGGGGCGAAATACAGATGTTTGATAAACTGAGTGATATCATAAGATCAAACAAGTGAAATATTTTATGAGATGGCTTTAGAATTTCATATATTGAATAAAATGAATAGGGTGACATCAAAGAAGAAAATTATTCAGGGGATTGCTTCAAAGTGTTAGCTATTGGATAAATCAAATGGTGTGGTGAAATCAGAGAAGCAAAATGTTTTAGAAGATGGTATCAGAAATTTGAATGACATAGTTAAATCAAAGATAATAAATATTTTAGGAGAATAGGCTATCAGATGGTGGAGAAATTACTTTCTGAAATCAGAGAAAGTGGAAAGTTTACGAATATATACATGATAAAGCACTTTGGGATTACCTACCAGATTGGCAGCTAACTACTCTACCCTAAAGTCATCAAAGTAAGGAAGATATCAGCAAGGCCACGCTGACCCAACCAGCTGAGTATCACGTCAACATAACACAGTGTGTGTTGTTCCAACAGGTGTGTATGCTCTGCTACCTAACAATCTAGGCCTACCATATATGGTCATGTGAAAACGATGTAGCAAGCAGAAATCATGGAATGATTGAAGAACTGTAATGTAATCATTATTCATCATGAAAATCCTGGGGTAGAGACGTTGAATTGAACCCACAGTGGTAGTACTCACCCAGTTAAGATAAAAACCATGATGTCCATAATCATAATCTTCACACCTTTTTGCTATCAGAGGTGCGACTAATTCATTCATTTGTGTGTGTGTGGATGTACGTGAGCTCGTACTTCATTTAAAGGGTGTGTGCATGTTTAGAACTTACTAAGTTAGAAGTATGGGTTTGCAAGAAAGCTACCAAATTTAACAGCTTTGAAGCTTGAGAGTTAAATGTCTGTTTATTCTTGTCAAACTTTTTGAATTGTTCAATTTATTACTGGCGTGTGTTATTCCTATTTTGCAAAGTTGCCTGGTATTATCTGTGGGATCCTTGTTTGAAGTCATTCACCTTTTATGTGGGTAGTTTTCTTTGATGGTATGTAGACAATTTGATTTAGTTAGAATGTGTTTTCTTGGAAGTAATCTCATCTGTTCATACTTATTCAGTGTTTGTGATGTGTATTAGTTGTCTGAGTTATTACATTTGAATGCGTTAAAGGCAAGCTTTTGTCCTTTATCAGTCGTCATGTAAGACTTCATGAAGAAGTGACATGTGCACAGGTTTTCCCTCCACCCCCCCCCCCTCCTCTCTCTCTCTCTACAATGTCAATGGATGGTCTAATATAGCATTCTAGAATGTTCTTTTCATTATTTTAGTTATTGCTTATTGGTTCCTATTGTTCATCCTTGTTATTACTTTGTGTTCATTTTGGAACTGAGTTTACGTCAGAGCTTAAAGTCGTATCCATTCATAAGAGCTCATTTTTTTGTTTTTTTTGGTTTTCATTGCGTTAAATGCATCATGGATTTTTCTTGTATTATTTGTATTTACAAAAGAAAGTCGTGTATAACCCCCCTTGTCAATAGGCCACTTTGGGCAATGACAATAAATTGGTCAAGCGTCAAAAGCGTCTCTTCCTCTCTCTCTCTCTTCTCTCTCTCTCTCTCTCTCTCTCCTCTCTCTCTCTCTCTCTCTCTCTCTCTCTCTCTCTCTCTCTCTCTCTCTCTCTTTCATATTTTTTACTTGCTTCCTAATCTATGAAAGTCATCATAAAAAGTTGCTGTTGCTGCTAACCATTTTACCTAAGATATGTCTGAAGGTGTGTTAAAACGATTTGCATCAATAAGAAATATACTGAAAACAGGACACTTTACCAGCACAATATACAAACCAAGTTTATTGATTGGATATTGTACATAAACCTGGACATTGGGTATGTTGTGTGTGTGTGTGTCAAGTCAAGTCAAAGTCAAAGTCAAACTGTTATTTTCAGATGGTACATTGAATAAGCAGTGCATTTGCTTTTTTTCATCAAGCCGTCTATCTAAAGAAAGAAAAAAAAAGCGAGAAAAAAAAGATAATGTATATGCAGACATAGAATAAAAAAAACTAATCTATGGTAAACTATACAAATCAAACCCCAAAAAACCCAATAACATATGCATATGTGGAATAAAAAACAAAACAAAAAACCCAGAAAAACATTAGACCATACAATTCAAATAATTCAAAAATCTTGAAAAAATATCCCTCATAACTAAAAAAAAAACAAGTAACAAACCCCCCCCAAAAAAAAACCCAAAGAAGACAAAACAGAATAAAAATAAAAAAACACACCAACTGCTTTTCTCCCCCCCCCCCCTCTCACACACACACATATACGCACAAACCTTCAACCATACAAACAACTGAATAATACAACAAAAAAATTGAATCAACAAGAACAACCACAACAAGGAAATAAACAATCAAACAAACACAAATATACACACACAACAACAACAATAACTAACATATGGACAAGAATAACAGCCAAGACAAATGAAGAACAATATAGAACTAACAAAAGACGAGAAAGAGTCCAAAATATCCCTCCCCTCCCAAGAAAACCACCCTAATCCCAAAACAAACAAAAGGAAAAATAAACCAGAACCCCACCCCCACCACTACAAACAATAACAACAACAACCAAATGGATATAAACAGAGGAAACTGATGTATCATTTAAACAGTTACCTACACATACACATCCTCACCCATATCCCCTTCACCACATAATATACTCATATATAAGGAAAACAAGAATAACCAACAGCTATTGGATTCAGAGCAAAGAAGTATAACAAAGACACCCATTCCCTCCCTTTCCCCGGGTCATATACACACATGTACATGTGCTTTTTGATTTGAGGCAGAACAACGTTAATCCTTCGATCAAAGAATAAATTCAGGCAATGTAAACCCACCCAGCAGTACTAACGTCAGCAATAACAATTTAGCTCATCTAATACAATGAAACAGAAAACTAACAGCGACAAAAGTAAATAAATCAGCATATTTATGTGTAATACAAAAGAACATAAAAAGGCCAAAACAGCAAGAAAGTAAAAAACCCAAACCGAACCAATTACACAACACACACGCACTCACACACTTGTACACACACACTTGTACACACACACACACACACACACACACACACACACACACACACACACACACACACACACACACACACACACGCACACACACGCACACACCAGATTCAAAGCGTGCTGGGGTTGAAATCATATCAACCCATATATAGATCAATGCTTACACATGTACTCTATATGAATATGAAAACTTGGTCATATCTGATTTTAATGACAAGATCAACGTCAGTGACACTTAAATCACTCTCTTAAGCTTACAAGTCGTGTTCTGTACTTTTATTCATGAAATATCTTTTTAGATGTGTTTTATACTGATCTTTGGTTTTAATACATTTCAAATTTTGGGGCAGTTCATTCCACAGGTCACTGCCTGAATACAAGAGGCTCGATTTATATAGGTTATTTCTGGGTCTTGGAAATGTTAGCAAATGGTTGTGTCTATGTTGGTTAACTTTGAAAGCTTTGGTAATCTTGGGAGGTGCATTTTGATTAACAACTTTTTGCATAAACACAGCTTTATTGAATAAAAGTCGGTTTCGAAATGTCAGGATATTTATTTGCTTATAATCCTCAATTGTCAGGGTGCTTGTTTTTAACAATACAAGTTTTACTGCTCTTTTATATAAGCGATGAATGAATTTCAAGTTCGTTCCTCTGCAGGTATCCCAAATAGTTGACGCATAGTCAATGATTGGTAGAATGTGACCGTAAAAAAATAGTTTTCGAGAATGATTATTTAGAAAGTGTTTTATTTTGGATAATTGAAGTAGCCTGTTAGCTAGGCGTTTACCTAGTGACATTATGTGATCAGTCCAAGTCATATTTTTGTCAATGGTAACACCTAATATTTTATGTGAGTCAACTTCTTCAACTATTCCGTTATCCAACAACAGAGGTTGAAACCTATCATTCATTTTTTGCCTTTTCTGTCTTGCTGATACGTACATACACTTTGGTTTTTGTGCATTTAAGGACATGTGGTTTCATTGAGTCCAAATAATCAATCTGTCAATACTGTATTGAAGTTTGCGAGTTAATCTGCTGGAGTCTGAATCACTACAAAAGAGAGTGGTATCGTAGCAAACATTTCACAGTTACATTTAATAGAACAGGGTATATCATTTACATAGACTGAAAACAAGAGTGGTCCCAATACTGAGCTATGTAGTACCCCATGTCTAATGGGTAGTAGTTCTGATGCTTGGTTATTTACAGATACAAGCTGCTGCCTATTAGACAGAAACTTTTCTAGTAGTTGGATAACTTCGGTGGCAGTTTGTAAAATTTTAATTTACGCAAAAAACAAAGAGTGGTTGATCACATCAAATGCTTTTTTCAAAGTCAACAAAAAGGAGGCCAGTAAACTTATTGTCATTTTATAGAGTGTAGGAGACTGTCAGCGAGCTGAGTTAGAGCAGTGGACAGGAATAGTTTTTACGAAACCCTAAATTGATCCTCGTGCATAGATTGTTTTTTATAAAGTAAGAATTTAGGGATGTTTGTATATGTTTTCAATGGGTTTAGATAGTAACAGAGCGAATTGAAATTGGCCTGTAATTTGAAGGAAGAAGAGCAGTCACCTGATTTATGGACAGGTATAACTTTTGCCTTTTTAAACTTGAGAGGAAAACATCTGTGTGTGTGTGTGTGTGTGGTGTGTGTGTGTGTGTGTGTGTGTGTGTGTGTGTGTGTGTGTGTGTGCGTGCGTGCGTGCGAGCGCGTGCGTGCGTGCGTGCGTGTGTGCGTGCGTGCGTGTGTGTGTGTGTGTGTATGTGGGACACACGATTTCTGTCTCTTTTTCCTCTCATTTTTGCTGTCCCCATTGCTGTCCTCTTGCTAGTCCTTAGATTTAAAAAAAAAAGAGAGAGAGAGAGAGAGAGGGAAAAAAAAAAGAGAATTACTTATGCGTTTTGAGTAGGTAATTAGGGGTGATGAAAGCATCGTTACCCCCAAGTGTGGAACTTTTTGAGTAAAAAAAATATTCGTTTATTTCAAGGATAATGGAATAAGTACTCTTGAGCTTTTTTCATCCAGTCCCCGTGTGTATTCAGTTTTGTAAATTTTGTCATCCGTTCCCACCGGCACACAATGGCCTACTCTTCCAAAAAGCGTAACGGGTTTAAACGTGTGCGCGAGATGTTCTGCGTGTGTTTGCACACGGGACCTCGGTTTATTGTCCCCAAAACGTGCAAACTTGGAATAGAAAGAGCAAAACATTATCTGCCAAAAGTTGGAAACCTAGAATGGTAAATTAAGATGACAAAAAGTGCATTTGCCAAATTTTGCAAAACAAGTCTGAAACATTTTCGATAACAAATCGTATCTGCCGACATAGAGAAATTCAGAATGGACATTCTTGATAATGAAAAATGACTTTGCTGAAACGTGCAAATTGAGAATATGATTTCAGAAGTGACAACAAATGTTGATCGGTCAGTTTTATTTTGAGCATTTTTCCAGTCAGTAGAATTTGTTTCTCTTTAGACTCTGACAACTTTAAACTGAGGAAATTCAATGCGTGTACTTCATCACATCAGTATTGAAAAGGACGCAAGTTGCTGTAACTCTAAAGGAATGTTTTCATTTTAAATTGAGGTAGGTTATGAAAAGAAAGACTTCAAGATGCAATACCTTTGTACCATCAGTCAGCTTAAACCTCTCCAGTTTTACTTTTCCAAAAGCGAACAATTGTCGTCTAAATCTCAGAATTATGAGATAAAAAGGAGAAGAATGATCACACAGTCACTCCTCAGTATCACATAGACTCGGCTGATAATGGAATGGTGTTCAACTTGAATGACTACAAAGGATTGATGGCTGATGCTACTTTCCTAACTATCCCTACCACCACCTCCCACACCAACCTACCAGAAAGCTTGTTTTTGTAGTTATTGTAAGCAGGTTCCTTTTGTGTATTCGTTTCCTAAAGATAACTTGTTTCTTTTAACATACATAAAATATCTTCATTTGCCAGTCTTGTCTTACTCTGCACCGGTATTTTACTGTGGGTTAATGTATTTGTTGTAAAGTGCGCTGATGGTTGTTTTTCTTCATTCGTTTTTTTAAAAATTTTTGAGAGAGCAGGGTGGTTTACTTGGGTTGCTGATTTATCTTTTGTTGTGCTATTTGTTTTGTCGCAAATATCCACCTGTCACTTGAAATGCAACTGAAAACCACTTTGGTTCTACAACTCTTGCGTGCAACGCTATTGTATACCACTTTAAGTCACGGCAGATTTCTCTGCCTGAAATTCGGGCTGCTCTCCCTGGGGGAGAGCGCGTCGCCACAAGAGCAGCGCCACCCGTTATTTTTTTCTTTTCCTGACTGTGACTATTTGTTTGCCTACCAGAGTGGCTTTTTTCTACATAATGTTGCCAGGGACAACTATCTTTTTGCCGTGGGTTCTTTTGCGTGCGCTAAATATCATATGTAACACACGGGAACTCGGTTTATCGTGTCACCCGAAAGCCTAGCACCCAAACCACCACTCATGGTCCAGTGGATGGGGGAAAAGTTTCTGGCCCAAACGGGGATTATTCCACCGCACACTTCCGACACGGACTTTTCGCTCTTTAGGCAGGTGCGTTACCTCTAGACCACCGATCCACTGTACATGAATCATTTAAAAATAGTTAGCCACAATGGCATGCAGATCAGTGCAGAGAAAACCCAGTTGATGACAAATGATGCCAATGACATCAGCACCGACATAATTATAGAAGGCAAGACCTTCCACAACTTCATCTATCTGGGAGCTATGGTATAGGATGAAGGATCAAAACCTGAAATTCTCTCCAGGACAGCCCAGACCACAGCTGCAATGACCAAACTGAAAGTCCACTGGAACAACAACATCGCCACCAGCTTCAAGATCAGACTGATGCGTTCCCTGACCATGTCCATAGTTTTGAACGCATTTTGAAACGTGGACCATAACAGTGGACATTGAAAGAAGATACAGGCAATGGAGATAGCTTTCGCAAACCCCTTGGTATCTCATACAGAATCACATCACTGATGAGGGAGTTTAAAACCAAATTAGAAAACGCCATCAGACTGTATGAAAAAATCTTGACTTCAGTGAAAAAAACGCAAATTTAAGTGGTTCGGGCATGTCACACGAACATCTGGACTGGCCAAGACTGTCCTGCTACAGGGAACAGTACAAGGAGGGAGACGAAGAGGCAGACAGAGAAAACGATGGGAAGACAACATCAGAGAGTGGACTGGTAGCCTTGAGTGGAACGACTTGCTACAGAAAGCAGAGGACCGCGGGGAGTGGAGGAAGCTGACTGCAAAATGTTCAGTAGTGCCCCAATGGTCCATAGGACTACGGGATAGGTGAAGGTGAGAGGAAGCCACGACTAAACAGTTGTTAAGTCATTGTCACTCTCATTGATGTGATCAAAGTTGAAATACAATATTCTGCATTGGTTGTGATTATTCATTTGGGGGGGGGGGGGGGGGGGGGGGCACTAGGTGTGTCAAAGTCACAATAATTATGGATCAGGGTCAAAATTAGGTAAAAATTCTTTTTTCTGTTTAATTGATTCAGTTTCGTCTTTTTTTTTGTTTTGCTTGGCCTTTGTTACCCTTTCCAGTTTCTCGCTGTGTTGACCCTTAGATTTGAAGGCTGTTGGAGCCATGGTAGGGTACCTTTGGAGATTGTTTCCGTGTTGTCTCTTAGAAATCAAACTGTCTCCGTTGACCAAGCAGATAGTGTTGTGTGCAATATTTGTTTTTTTTTCAATCAAAATAGTCATTGTTGATTTATGAAAATGGCTATTTTGTACTGGATGCTTCTATTGTGTTTGTATTCAGTTTTATGATATTATGGGTATTCTGCTGATTCGGACAAGATCTAAACTATTGGTGTCATTTAGGAAGGAGCGGTGTTTGCAAATCAAATCTGCCTCCATTTTCAAAACAACAGGGTCACACCACTTTCAGACTTTCAGATCCTTCATTTGGTTAAATTCATAATGTAAATTACCCGTACACACACACATACATGCATACATATATATATATATACACTCACAAACAGGTTTATATTTGGTGTCATATAATGGAAAAAAAGTTTTCTGATTTTGATCTCTCTCACACACACACACACACACACGCACGCACGCACGCACGCACGCACGCACGCACGCACGCACGCACGCATGCACGTGCGCGGTAAATGAGAAGAAAATAATTTGTTATGCATATAATTATTTCAGAAATTAGTCTTGTAGTCAAATTCTTGCTATATAGCATAATAAACACCATTCAGGAAATACTAAGAATGCACATTTCTTTGTATTGCTTATGAAACATTTAACATATTTTTTTTCAAACTATTGAAGGTATTTGCAAAGTCGCGTTTTCATATTTTTGTAACCATTGGCTCTGATCCAGTAGGCCATGATAGTTCCTAGTTTGGTTTACCTTACTTCCTCTGTTGATGGACCCTTTTGTTTATGCAACAATTTCAATGATGGTTTTTTCTGGTGATCTTTTGTTTTCAGGAGACAGTTTGTGGTGTCTTTGTGTCTGCAATGCAATGCTACTCGCTAGCTTCAGTGTGACTTCATTGTTCAGTAATAAAAATATTTATATCCAATGGAATTAGTGTGGATTGTGTATTAGTGTTCCCCCCTCTCATCTTTTTACTTCCTCTCTCTCTTCTCTCTCCTCTCTCTCTCTCTCTCTTCTCTCTCTCCTCTCCTCTACTCTCCTCTCTCTCTTCTCTCTCTCCCCCGCTCTCTCTCTCGCTCGCTCTCTCTCTTAATGATCTATATTTCTCTAAATCTTTGAGAGAATGTGCAGTTTTCATAAGGTAAGCTAACCATAATTATAGTGATATATTGCTCAATTGGGGGGGAACAGAGCATTTCAAAGGCACAGCTTGAATCCGTGCAGTTGTTGGGAAGTGTGCACATTCATACATACCTTTCAAATCACACCCTCTGCTCATGAACCTATATAATTGGTGGCAGCAGAAAAGAATGGTTTTCATTGGTTGTAGTAGTGATTGAGTGAAAGTGCTTGGTTGCTCTCCACCAATCAGATCAGGGTTTTTCTGTTTGATTTCATACTTCTGGGTTGGCTATACTTGTATGTCCAACATAGGCTTTTTGTTCCCTTTTTTATTTTGTACAGTTTTTGTTGTTGCTTTTATCTTTTAAAAAATGGGGCTTTATTCCAGTTTTGGCTTTGTCAGCTTTGCTGTCTTTGGAAATAGAATTTATGTTTTGATTGATGTTACAAATTGGTTTGGCTGCATTTTACACTTGTGAAGTGTTACCAAAGTTTTGGTATAATTTTAGTTGTGGAGTGTTGCCAAAAACATGAAGTGAGGTTCTTTGTTTGAAGGACCTTTCTAGGCTTGTCCCTAGTCAGAGACGATAGTTGGTGACAGAACAAGGCAGACAAAATGCTGTGCTAGGCCTATATAGTTCCTCCCTGGGATGATTGGGAGATTGAACTTTTTGCTGCTGGTTTAGCATGGTGCAGTGTGGGGAGGAAGGGGTCCTGACAATCCAGATAACTTCCAACTTGGCCTGGAGCATGGGATTCCAGCCTTCAGAATACACTATGTTATGCCGCTGGGAAACCAAGTGGCAAGTTTGATATGAAATGAAATGTTATCAACAGTCAAACTCAGTGTGAATGTGAATGTCACGTGATTGTGTATGTTGAGCATTTCATGGTTTCTTTTTGATAGTTATACATGTGAAATATCACTGAAGTTTCTGGAATAGCAAGTTTGATGTGAATTGTTATTAACTATTAACTCCCAGTGTAAGTGTGAATGTAACATGATTGTGTATTTGATGGTTTATTTCTAATAATTACATGTATGAGATCTCAATGGAGTTTCTGGATAGTTTGTGTGCATATGTGTGTGGCTGTGAGAGAAAGATTGCAACATTTGAGATAGAAATATTTATTATATTTTAAATAAATTTTGTTCTGTCTTTGAGTCAGTGTGAATTTATGAAAGGATGTGCACGTCCATGTATGCACAAAATGTGATTGAACTTTAATGTGCACAAGAGAATTTTAGATCTAGAATAAGGGCTAAATCTCATGTTATAACAGTTGTGATCCTGACTACTCTCTCAGTGTTGATATTGACTTAGTGAGGAGATTTTTTCTCACAGAAACTATAGAAGGCAGGTAACCGAGATTTACCTTGCCCTGTATTGAAATGAAGTTTTTTCTCACTAATGTGTACAATGATGTAGGTTTATGGTTGGTAATCTTGATTTTCATTTCACTGTGGTAGTGCAGTGATAATATTTGGAAGTACAGCATAACTGTTATTATTGGCTAATACAGTGATTTGATGGTGTGTTTGTTTTGTTTTCATGCTGGTTTTGTGATTGATACTATGATAGTCACTTGTTAGTGGTATTGTTCACAATAGATTGCTGTTGATAGCTGTGCAACAGTTTTTGTGTGTGACAGGGTTTTTTTCTTTTTTTCACTGGTGTTACTGAGAGTATTAATTGTTATTATTTTTTTCAGATGACTTGTTCAGCATCAGTGTGATATTGATATAGTTTAGTATGCCTTCTCTATTTGAGTTGGAAGCATAAGTGTGTAGTATCCTGTGCAAACAGAAGAAAGATTTCTGTTAACAGTTTCTGAAAGACTTATGCAATTTGTTGTTTTTCAGTTAGTATGAGCTAAACTGCTAGTGGTAACATTGTGTCAGAAGGTGATACATATTGTGTACATTTAAATTGCTTCTGTTCATGTTGTTTCATTAACTTTTATATATGTGCAGTTTTATTTCTGTGTTCTATGATGAAGTATTCATGATGATGATGATGATGATGATGATGATGATGATGATGATGATGATGATGATGATGATGATAATAATAATAATAATAATAATAATAATAATAATAATAATAATACATGAAATTTCTACAGTGCTATATCTTGTCCAAAAAAAATCAAAGCCCTTTCATTCATCCTAGTCTTTCACATGCAACCAGTTACAATTATTTTTTTTTTTTACAAATTCAAATGTAAAGACACACGCGGGTGCGCGCACACACACATAAAGGTTGTACACTCCGGCAGGGTGATGTGGGGGGGGGGGGGGAGTTGGCTGTTGAGGACAGGGACAGAAATGAGATGAAACAAAAGGATATAAACTTAGGTTTGAAATAAATGTGTCTTGAGGCTGGATTCAAATGTGTCATAAGTAGGCTTTTTAGTGTCCAGTTGCAGTTAAGTGCAAGTCCAGCTTGTTCATTTTGTGGTATTTGTGTTCATATTTTTTAAAATCTTGTTCTATTGATTTCTGTTCATTTAATAATTTCAAACATTTTGCAAAAGGAAGAAACAGTTGTTGAAGCAGAGGAAAAGCTATATGAGTCATTTCTTCAGCGAGGAAAAATTTTGGATTTGACGGGGAAAATTAGCTAGCTATGTTGAACACTGCTATGACAGATATGAAAAACAAAAGCTAAAGATAGGGAGTACAAAGAGCAATAAGAAAATGATAAGCAAGGGATCAGAAGGCAACAAATTAAGCAAGAAAATGAGTTTTCAGAAAGCAACAACTTGAGCTAGAAAATGAGAGAGAGACTTCAGAAAGCAACAACTTCAGCTATAAAATTAGAGACTTAAGAAAGCAACAATTTCAACTAGAAAATGAAAGAGAGACTTCAGAAAGCAACAACTTCAGCTATAAAATGAGAGAGATAGTTCAGAAAGCAACAGCTGAAGCTAGAAAATGAGATAGAGTTCAGAAAGCAACAAATTGAATTGGAAGATAATGAGAGATAGAGTTCAGAGAGCAACAACTTCAGATAGAAAAAGAGGAGAGAGAGATTTAAGAAAGCAATAACTTGAGCTAGCATATGAGAGAGAGAGAGAGAGAGAGAGATGAGAGACGAGAGAGGAGAGAGAGAGAGAGAGAGAGAGAGTTAGTTCAGAAAGCAACAACTTGAGCTAGAAAATGAGAGAGTTTAGAAAGCAACAACTTGAGCTAGAAAATGAGGAGAGAGAGAGAGTTTAGAAAACAACACCTTCAGATAGAAAAAAGGAGAGAGATTTAAGAAAGCAATAACTTTAGCTAGCATATGAGAGAGAGAGTTCAGAAAGCAACACCTTCGCTAGAAAATGAGAAAGAGAGTTCGGAATCAACAACTGGACTACAAAATGAGGAGAGAGAGAGAGGGAGAGCTCAGCGACGGTTGGCGGGGATTCCCCTCGCTGTGACGTGGCGTGTCCTACTGCCAGTGAGGGGCGTGCAGCACGTGACGGGCCTCTGTCCTACCAGCAGACAGGGATGCGTGATTTCCTGCGTAACCTGCCGCGCAAGTCGTCTGCTCGCGGCAAAGCAGCCAGTGACAGCAAAGACAGTCGCAGGAGTCAGCGCCCTAGCAGCTTAAGAAAGGCTAGGACAGGCCTGGCCATCAAGTGAATGGACATTTTTAAATTATAATGGTGAAAACTTGTACAGCAAATTAAAAGATGTCTCCTTTATAAACTATGTAAATAATTTCGATTTTGGGTGCCTCACTGAAACTTTTCTTGACTCTAATTTTGATTACAGTGGTGTTTTTCTAGATTATATAAAGTTTCATGTCCCGGCTCAAAAACTGTCCCATCATGGAAGGAAATCTGGAGGAGTGCTTCTATTAGTAAGAAGGTCTTTAGAAAAACACGTAAAAGAAATTGAAATAGAGTGTGACAACAGATTGCCATTAGAATAAACAAACGTATTTTTAATTTGGATAAAGATGTTATTTTGATAGCGTGCTATATTGTGCCAGAAGGTGGTCCTCTTTACAATGAAAAATTAATTAAAGATGGTGTTGTATTATTAGAGGAAACATTATTGCAATATTTTCAAATAGATGACTTTAATTTCATGATTGTAGGAGACTTGAATGCCAGGACTGGCAAGGAACAAGCCGACCTTGAAGTGATGTCAAATTACTTGGATGATGTGGAGTATGATGATGTGAATGATGAACTTTGTGTGCGTGCCTCTAAGGATGAAACGATGAACAATTTTGGCAGGTCCTTGCTAGATTTATGTTTTATGTTTGACATGAGGATTCTGAATGGTTGTTGTGAGGTGATAGGAGGGGGATTATACCTTTGTGTCTCCTAATGGATGCAGCGTTATTGATTATTTTCTTGTACCAGTCAATTGTTATCATTTTTTTGATCTGTGTATTGGGGAGTGTGTTATTCGTAGCACCGCCCCGTGAAATAACATGGAAAGTAGATAATGACTGTGTTAGTATCGAAAGTAGAGAAGAAGAGAGTGTAGAAAAGATTATATGGTCAGAAGATTTTGTAGAGGTATATAAACATGAATTAGATAGTGCAGAATTTCAAGAAAGCATAGAAACAGCCTCTCAGCTATTGAACACGGATGTGAATAACAGTGTAGATCACTTTGTGAAGGCCTTATGTAGGGCTGCTGCATGCATGGACAGAGCAGTTAGAAAAGGTAGAAAAAAATGTAAAGACTGGTTCGATGCTGAATGTGAGCAAAAGAAACAAGAAGTTAAGAGACTATTAAAACGATTTCAAAGTTATAAAACGAATGTAGATAAACAGAAAATATGTACACTACCGCACGAAAATAATACATCAGTCTAAGAAAAACAAAAGAAAAAGACTTTGACGAAAAGAGATCAGAGAAACTTAAAGATTTGTCTAATGACTCCAAAACGTTCTGGTCCATCATCAGATCTGTTAGTCGTAAGTCACTAGTATATAATAACATCACTATTCAACAATGGTATGATCATTTTTTGAAGGTTTTTAATTACTTTAATTGTGCAGAAACACAAGATAATGTGGAAGTACTACAAGAAGATGAAAATATGTTTGAACCATTGTTTAATAATCCTATAACTCAGAATGAGATTATTGATGCTATTAAACATTTAAAAACAGGAAAAAGTGCTGGACCTGATAAAATAATTGGAGAAATGCTGAAATATGCAAACTCAGCTGTAATTACTTTTCTTGTTCAGTTATTTAACCTGCTGTTTGAAAAGAGTGATTTCCCTTTGCAGTGGGCAAAATCAGTAATAATTCCGATACATAAAAAAGATGTTAATAATGCTGATAACTATCGCGGAGTTGCTCTCACCAGAGTATTAAGTAAACTTAATACTTTCATTTTGAATAAGAGATTAACTCAGTGGGCAGATAACGAAGAAAAAATATTTGAAGAGCAAGCGGGATTTAGAGCGAAGTACAGCACTGTAGATCATATATTTACTCTTTACTCTCTCGTTCAAAAACATTTGCTGTCCAGTAAAAAAATTTATGTTGCTTTTGTTGATTTTAGAAAGGCCTTTGATTCTGTGAATAGAAATATATTGTGGAATGTACTACGAAAAAACGGTGTGAAAAGGGAAATTATATATGGCCCTCAGAGCTATTTATAATTCAGTACTAGCGTGTGTGCGTGCAAGAAATGAATATTCACATTTCTTTGAATGCCCCAAGGGAGTGAAGCAGGGTTGTATTTTGAGCCCACGGATGTTTTCGTTCTTTATAAATGAGCTAACTATTGAGTTATCAAGAAAAGGAAAACATGGCATTCAAATAATTCCTGGCGCAATCGAGGTGTTCTTACTACTTTTTGCTGACGATATTATTCTTTTGTCTGAGACTGTTATCGGTTTGCAGCAACAGTTAAATATCTTAAAAGAGGAGGTAGATAATTTTGATTTGTCAGTAAATATGGAAAAAACAAACATTATTGTTTTTAGAATGGGTGATCATTTATCAGTGCGTGAAAAATGGTTTTATTGAAATGCTGATGTAAAAATAGTTAATACGTATAAATATTTAGGGATGGTGTTTTCAACAAAGCTAAGTCTAAATTTTGCATGGCAAGAATCTTGTAGGAAGGGGAAAAAAAGTGTAATAGAAATCCTAAAAACATTACGAAAGCTGAACTCAATAGACTGTTCCCTATTCTGGAAATTATTTGACACACAGATAGAACCATGCTTATCTACGCTTCAGAAATAATGGGGCTTATATGTAAATACGCACATGGAAAAAGTTCACACATTTGCCATGAAACGTTTTTTAAATATGTCAATACATTCATCTAATACTGTACTATATGGAGTGACAGGAAGATATCCTTTATATATAAGAACCTTTGTGAAATGCATTAGATATTGGTTAAAACTATTGAAACTTCCACAAACACGTTTATGTAGACAGCCTTACGACATGTTAATTATACAGATGGAATTGGGTAAAGAGAACTGGGTATATCAAGTTAAAAGAGTTTTGTCAGAGCATGGCTTTGGGATTGTATGGATGAGCGCCAGTTTCTTTCGGAATTCAAAGATAGGCTTATTTGCTCTTTTAAACAAAACTGGCACTCAGATTTGGAAAGTAAAAATAAATATAGCTGGGTTTTTTTGGGTTCAAATCTGTATTCCAGACAGAAAAATATCTATCAATAGTTACTGATAAATGGCACAGGCTTAATTATGCTCGATTCAGGTTAAGAACACTGGGTTTTAATGCAAATAAAAGATGGTTCCAGACTGAGACAGCCATGCAATTACCATGTCCATTATGTGGTCATACTGTTGACGATGAAATTCAATTTTTGTTTCAATGTAAAGCATATGAAACTATACGAAAGACACATAATTTCCTAAGTCTACAAGAAACAGAAAGTCCAGTTATTATTTATATTTTGTCGTCTGAAAACGAACATGTAATTAAATATGTAGCTAAGTTTATTGCAGAAGCACAAAAATTAAGACAAAGCCATGTCAGCATTAACTATATAAACATGTGATGATATAGTCACCTTAAAGAGCAATGTATTCTCAAGTAAGCAGATTTACTTGTAATTTGAATGGATGGTCGAATCGAATGTTGTTTTTGCATTTCAGTTTGATTTTTCTTTTTCCTTTATTTTGTATAAACTAGGTGATTTGTAAATGTATATACGCCAATGTTATCTTTATAATTAGTTCGCTATACGTGGATGGACCCGTTCTTTTTGCCAAACTTAATTGTACTGATCACGTATTTCACTTTTTTATTTACTGTAAATGTATATACGCCAATGTTAACATTATAATTAGTTCGCTATACGTGGATGGATCCTTTCTTTTTACCAAACCTAATTGTATTGATCACGTATTTCAATTTGTATTTACTGTTTCACAAACATATTTGTGTTACCCCCCTTGTCAAAAGGCCTAGTTGGGCAGTGACAATAAACTGTTAAAGCATTAAAGCGTATGTTTGGCCTAAAACAACTAATAGATAGACCAACTCGGATAACAAATCAATCTAGAACATTAATAGATCATATCTACACTACTACAAAATAACACATAACACAAGTATGTGCTCCCTCATGTGGATGCAGTGATCATAATCCAGTGTGCTTTACTTGGTTTAAAAATCGTATCAAAATACCTAAAGTAGGGCATAAAACTATTTTTTACAGGAAATTTTAAAACTTTAACGAGCAAGATTTCCTTTCAGACTTGACAAACTCGCCATTACATGACATAATTATAGCAAATCAGAGACCCTGATGAAGCTGCTGAATTTTCGATTAGGAAATTTACTTCATTATACACAAACATGCCCCTTTCATAAAAAAAGAGTTAAATAAAAAATTAAACCACCTTGGATAACAAAACACATAGAATCCGAAATACACCTAAGAGACTATTTGAAAACACATGGTTCAAAAGAGCAGTTCAGAGCACAAAGAAACAAAGTAACTTCACTAAAACGCAAATCAAAACGTGTTTTTTTTCAAAAGTTGTTAATTACAACTATCAACTCTCGCCAAGTATGGAAATCCATCAATACATTATGTAATAAACCTATATCAAAAAGTCAACAGACAGTTAAAGATATATCAGCTGATGAATTGAACAACTACTTCTCAAACATTGCCACCAAAGCAATATCGAATGACAAGTCAAATGAAAATGATCTGCATTACTTAGAACAATATATCGAATCAAAAGAAATAAAATTCCCATTTAAACTACTGCCAATGACAACCACAGACATCTTGGAAGGCCTGTCTCTTCAAAAAAGTTCCAGAACATGTGGTTTAGACAATCCAGATGGAAGAATAATTAAACTTTGTGGTCAAGTTGTAGCTGAAACACTGACATACTTGTATAACTTGCGCATATAGAAAAACAACTTTCCTGTCATATTTAAAAATGCAAAAATCCTACCAGTCCACAAATCAGGTGATCCTGCCTGTCCTTCAAATTACAGACCAATTTCAATTCTGTCTGTCTTATCTAAACCCATCGAAAAACATATCACATCGATTATATAAAAGAGCACTGAAACTTGTTCTACTAAAACCAAGCTCCCTAACCATCAATGATTACAAGCAAACAAATATCCTAACCTTCAAAAGAGACTTTATCTAAATAAAGCTCTATTTGTTCAGAAAATTGTCAATGGAAATGCCCCTCCAAAGATCACCAATAGCTTCAAAGTCAATGAACACAGACATAATCATCTACTAACACTTCCCAGACCAAGAAATAATCTTTACAAAACAAACTTCTTGTACTCAGGTAGTGATTATGGAACAAGCTTCCAAAACGCTTAAAAATGTATCAAAACAAAAAACAGTTCAAGACACAGCTAAAAAGCCATCTAATGCATGAAATGCCTAGGGTTGACTATAAGGCAAATCAACCATGACTAATAGGGCAAATCGACCATACTTACATTTATCACCACTGTTTTTCTTTAAAAAAAAAATTCAAGTAGTTTCTGTGACTAGAAATTCACAGTCCGCTAAAATATGGGGAGGGAGGGGGGCGGGGAAAGGGGCACCTATTTATGCAAAGAAAAGAGAATCTAACAACAGTATATAATCTACAAATTTTAAAACAACGTGCAAAAGGGGGGGGAATTTTTTTTTAAAAGGTAGACCTGATGTTTGATAGGTGTTCCCCCTCCCTCTCTCCCCTCTCCCCTTGCTCTCCTCCCCCTCATTCCTTTCTTTTTGTCTAATTAAAATAGATTTTAAACAGGGATGTTTTTTTATTGCAGTTAAGATGGATTAAGAAACTTTTAAAGCGTATGTTTTATTTGCTTTTTTTTATTTGATAGTCCATTTGATTAGGGGTTTTTTTTATTTTGTATTTTTTGGGGGTTTTACTTTTTTGAATAATTGGTTTTTTTTTTTTTTTCTTTTTTTGTTTTTTCCCCCTTTCCCCTTAATTCCCCCCCCCCCCCCACCCCAAATCTTTTTTAATTTTTTTTTTTTCCTTAAATTTTTTTTTTAATTTTTTTATTTTATTATTTTTTTAAATTTTCTCAAAAAAATCAAATTTTTTTATTTACTTTTTTTTTTTTATTTAATAATATTTTTAAAACCCCCTTTTAAAAATATTACCTCAATTTTTTCCTTTTTCCTTACTTTTTATTAATCTAAATTTTAAAATAAAAATTTTAAAAAAAAATTTTAATAATTTTTTTTTTTCCCCCCTTTTTTTTTTTTCCTTTTTTTTTTTTTAACAAAATTTTTTTTTTTTGGGGAATCCTTTTTTTCAAATTCAAAAAACCATTTTTTTTCTGCGCCATCTACCCCCAATTTTTTAAAATTTTTTTAAATAAACAACTTTCCTCATTTTCCTTTAAAAAAGAAAAAAAAAACAAAAAAACATTCTTTTCCAAAAAACAAAATCACCCAAAATACTCACCAACCCACCTCCCTCCTCCCCCAACTTTAAAAAAAAAATTTTTTAAAAAAAAAAAAAACAAAAACCAAAAAAATTACCACCTTTTCTTTCATCCATTCTTACACGTTTATACTTTAGATAATAAAAAGGTACAGGAATAAAACGTTAGAAAATACTAGGTATTCGTCATTACTGACAATATTACCTTCAATGACCTCCCTCCTCTCCTCCTCCACCCAGCAAACGTGTGCTTTTTATGCGCTCATACTCTTCAAATAGCGCTTTTAAAAAATGATATATTCACACAATAACCATCAAAGCAAGATAAGTCAAATAAGATTACAATAATGATTATTATAATAGAGATACAATAATAACAACAAACACCCATCACCATGAGATAACAATATAACAAATGATCCCCATCACCATGAGACAACAACATAACGATGATAACAGAAAAGCATTGGAAAGGATGGGGGTGGGGGAGGAGTATCAAGGGGGAAGGGGAAAAACACCTTCAATCAAATAGAGAATTAATAATTTTAAAAAAACAACAATTATTCAAACAAGTAGAACCCCTATACGATACAGAATTCAAAAGCCCATAATCAATTGGACTATCAAACTAAAACAATATCAAACTAAAACAGTATCGCTTATAATAGTACTAATAATCTCATCTCTAACTGCAATTAAAACAACATCCACGATAAAATCTATTGAATTAGACAAGACAAAGGGCATGAGGAGAGGAAAGGAGAGGAGAGGAGAGGAGAGAGAGAGAGAGAGAGAGGAGAGAGAGAAGAGAGATGAAGAGAGGAGAGAGAGAGAGGAGGAGACGAGAGAGAGAGGACACACTATCAAGCTATCGGTTACCATAAAAAGATTTTAAAAAATTTCCTCCTTTCCACTTGTTTCAACATTGCAGATTATTTACTAGCTTGTATAGATTACTCTTACATCTTTGCATGATTAGTGTGCCTCTTTCCTGCCTCCCCCTCCCTCCACACATAAACAGCGTGTGACTGTAGAATTTCTAGTCACAGTAAGACATACTTGAAATTTTTGTTGTTGTAAGGAATACCATTAATGCTGATAAATGTAAGTATGGTTGATTTTGCCGTATTAATCATGGTTGATCTGCCTTATTGGTCAATTCCTAGGCATTCATGCATTAGATGGCTTTTTAGCTGTGTCTTGAACTGATTTTGTTTTTGTACATTTTGTGT
>CM054154.1:57770566-57865954 GCA_028751875.1 Rapana venosa | reverse complement strand
CAAAGGGTGATAATTACTTTTTTGTAAAGCAGAAGAAACTTCGTCAACTGAGAATGACAGGTATGAATAGTTGTATCATCTGCAAATAACTCAAATTGTGTGTTTAGAGATAAGGGTAAGTCATTGATGTATACAGAGAAAAGAAATGGCCCTAAGACAGATCCCTGGGGGACGCCATAATTGTTCGACAGTACTTTAGATGTGTTGACTTTAACTGAAACAACTTCTTTTCTCTCGGAAAGAAATGATAATATGAGTTTGACGGTATTACCTGAAAGACCATACAATTTTAGTTCTTTTAATAACAGAGTGTGGTGAATCACATCAAACGCCTTAGCAAAGTCTACTATAATAACTCCAGTGATTTTATTATTAATGATGTCAGTAAGCCACTGATCAACTAAGCTTGTCAAAGCAGTATGACAGGAGTGGTTAGCCCTGAAACCAGATTGATTAGGATGGAACAAATGATACCGGTTTAAGGTGGTGTGAATATGTTGTTGATATGTGTCTCTAAGGGTTTTGAATGTGGACAAGATAGAGATTGGAAATGAAAGATGCTATCTCAATCGTTACCAATCAAGCAGACATCTGTTGGTATCAATGCTATCTCTAATGAAATGATTAAACACTTACCAAATAAATGGGTTGACATTTTCTTTGAAAATTTTTTTGATAAATGTTGGATCATCAGTATTTTACCTAAAGTCTGGAAGCAATCAATTATCGTCCCAATTCTTAAAAACGGTAAGCCAAACACCAATGTAAATGCATATATGCCCATAGCACTTGTGTCGCATGACTGTTAAGTATTGGGGGGAAATTACTTAAACAGACTTACTTACTATTGTGAAAAAGATAAAATTATTCCTGGTAATCAAGCTGGCTTCAGAAAAGGAAGATCATCCATCGATCATCCTGTAAAATTAACCACTCAAATCAAGCATTAGTTTGCCAGACGAAAATGTCTTTCAGCAACTTATTTTGACGTTGCCAAAGCCTATGATCAAGTACGGCAGTCTCGATTGTTATGTTAACTGAAGAATATTGGATTATCAGGCACATGATAACTTTGCAAAAGATCTGCTGGAAAACAGAAGAATTAGAACCAAAATAGGGACTACGTATCCATCAACGAAATCTCTCCAAATGGACATTTCCACAGGGGTTTAGTTCTTGCTCCTATGTTTTTTAACATCATAATTATAACTTGCCAAAAATGTTGTCAAAAAACGTATAATTAGCTCAATATGCATGTGATGAATGTAGCAATGCAAAGGAATGCATCAGAAAGATCCTTAAACTACATCAAAAAGCTGTACCAAAACGAATTAGATATGGTAGCTAACAATATGAATGAAAATGATTTACAGCTATCAAGTGATAAAAAACATATGATGCTTTTAAATAATGGATCAAATCCATCAACAATGCCCAGTTTTATAATAAATGGTGGAATTTTCGATTATAAACAAACAGTTAAATTCCTCATAGTTTTCCTTACAACAAAGTTCACATGGAACAATCATATTGAATATATTCTAGCTACATCGAGGAAAACTTAAAATATCTTAAAAGTTATAAGCAAACAGCCATGGGGTCAAGATACACTTACATTATTACACCTTTCGACATCTTAAATTCCTTCAAAACTGACGTATGGCCAAAAAGTATTGTTTAATGCTCCAAAATAGTTATTAAGAAAACTTAAAATTATTGAGGGCAGGGCATACAAACTAGCTCTAAGTGTCCATGCCTTATGTGTAAAAACATATAGTGCATCTGGACTTTTACTATTAAAAAGCCTCAGAAGTGTTTATTTTTATTTATTTTATTTTAATTTATTCTTTTATATCGGTTTTGTAAATTGTCATCTGTTCCCACCGGCAAACAATGGCCTACTATTACGAAAAGCAGAACATGATTTAACATGTGCGCAACATGTTCTGCGTGCGTTCGCACACGGGACCTTGGTTTATAGTCTCATCCGAAGGACTTTTGAGGACAGAGGAGTCTGCACTGATGTTAACTTCAGGGGAAAAATATACCCTTGAACGGAATCGAGCCCGGGTTGTCAGATTGGGAGCGCAATTTTCTAACCACTAGGCTAACCCGTCCCCCCTCCTCCCCCACCCCCCTTTGTGTGTAGTACATTTATAATACAAAGTTTGACTTATAAAAATGACTACAATCAGTAATAAACCTCAAGTCTGACAGTGATTTTCCAAAGAGAGCAAGGTCGAAATCCTCCAATACCACACTAGGTTCATATACATCTAAAACGTTAATGAATGCCGGGTTAAATCTAAATATACATATCCTAAAAGGGGCGCAGTATCCCCCATTCCAGTTTGGGAGCTCAAAAGAGCAACGTTTGACATCAGATATATTAATAGCAATCATAAATGGAACTTATATAGAACTATATCTTGCAAAGACAAATCAACGGCATGCATTCAATCTAATCATACACAGTCATGCAACCAATTACGAGCAAGCAATAGTTTATACAAACAGATATTACAAACGTTGGTACACTGCAGACCAAATCTATGAAATGAAATTTCAATAGTCAAATGTTTTTTTCAAAGCACACACACACACACACACACACACACACACACACACACACACACACGCCCGCGCGGGCGGCACAGGTCATATACTTTAGCAGGGTGATGGAACATGGGTTAGTGAAGGTGGGATAGCTCTGATATGAAACAGGAGGGGGAAAATCTTAGGTTTGAAATACATATGTCTTGAGGCTGAATTTAAAAGTGTCATAACTAGGTTTTTGGCGAAGAGAGAGAGGGAGCTCATTCCATGTCGATGGACCCGAAATAGAGAAAGAGCGGCGGCCAACAGTGAATTGGTTGAATCTAGGTATTCGTAGGCTCAAGGTGTCTGCAGCAGAGCGGAGGAAACGTGAAGGTGTGTACAGGTGAAGACATTCACAGAGGTAGGAAGGTGCTGTATTGTGGAAGTATCTTATAGTTTACTCTCTGTGGCACAGGCAGCCAGTGGAGAGATCGCAAGAGAGGAGTAATGTGCTCAGAATTTTTTCTTTCTGAGAACTAGTCGAGCTGCAGAGTTTTGTATAGGTTGAAGGGAGTGGATAGATGATGCTGGCAGACAAGCCAAAAGAGCATTGCAATAGTCCAGACTTGAAAGAATGAGAGAAGTGACAAGTTTGGATGTTGCATCTCTGGACAGATACTTTCGAATGGCACTAATACACCGTAATTGATAGTAGCAAGACTGACAGGTCTGGGTGATTAATTTTTGCATAGTGTGTTGTCAACAACAAGTAGATACTTCACAGCAGTGGATAGAGGGACTGATGTATTGCCGAGTTCTATGGAAGCTGTTGTAATGGAAGAGAGTTTGTGTTTGGTCCCTACGAGTATGGTTTGGTTTTATCTGCATTTAGCTGTAATTTGTTCTGGATCATCCAGTTTTGAATATCTTGAAGTAGTAGGCTATATTTGTCAAGAGAGAAGGCAGATTTTCAGTAGTGTCACTGCTTAGAATTTGAGAGTCATCTGCATAAAAATGATGGTTGATTTGATGTTGGTTAATTATATGTGACAGTGGGGTAGTGTAAAGAGTGAACAGAACAGGGCCTAGAACTGATCCCTGTGGGATTCTGCATTCTAGTTTGGCAGGTATTGATTGAATCTTGTTTACTGCAACTGTCTGGAATCGGTCAGTAAGGTATGAATTAAACCAGGTGAGGGCTGAGCCAGTAACACCAAACGTTTTTTTGAAGACGGGAGAGAAGAACTGAGTGGTCTATAGTATCGAAGGCTGCTGATAAGTCGAGTAGAGTGAGAAAGGAGATTTTCCCTGAGTCAGAAGAAAGTAGAAGCGTGTTTAAGGTGTGTATTAGGGTAGTTTCAGTGCCGTGGTTGACGCGATAGGCAGACTGAAACTCAGGAAGAAGACTGTTGGAGAGAAGGTGGTTGTTGAGCTGTTTGAGAACTACTTTTTCAAGGACTTTAGAAATAAAAGGTATATTGGAAACAGGTCTATAATTCTTCAGAATTTTAGGATCAAGGTCATGATTTTTGAGTAGAGGAGTGACTATAGCAGATTTGAGAGCTGATGGAACATTTGCTAAAACAAGATATGAGTTTACTATTTTCGTGATAGTGGGGATAAGTTGTTGTAGGCACTGAATGAAAAGAGAAGCAGGTATGGGATCATATGATTTTATAGTCATTTCTTTCAGAATTGTCATGATTTCTTTCTCACTTGTCAGATGAAAGAAAATGAGAGGAGTACGAGAGAATTGGGGATCAGGAAGTACAGGCTGGAAAGGAGTTTGATCCAGTTTGGAGCGAATATTATGGATTTTTCCAGAAAAGAACGCAGAAAATATAGACGGAAGTTCAGAGTGGTTGTGGATGGAAGGCAGAGGGCTTGCCTTCACAGATCCAAGAAGAGTAGATGTGAGAGAAAAGAGATTTCATTGACATGGCATCAAGAACTTGAGAAGAGTAATACTTTGGGTTTTTCTGAAAGAATTAAAAATTTGACTTTGTTTACTTGTTTTCGAAAGAGCTGCTTATCAATCTCCGTTTTTGATTTTCGCCACTGACGCTCTAGTTGCCTGCGTTTGCCAGGATGTTATGGTGTAAGAGTAAAAGTGTCTGTATCTCTGGGGCCCGGTTGACGTTGGGATATAATATGATAGTAAGCGTAGAGTACAAACCTGCAAGTAGTCTCAAAGCGCTTGCACTTCCATAGCAGTATCATACCTCATCCCTATTATCAATAATAATCATGCAATAAAAAAAAAGATTTTCCTTTACAAAAAGAAAGCAAGATTATTTTTTCCTGCAAAAATAACCGATGACAATAACTTTAGTTACAGAAGACGGCATGATTAGTTGATAGGAAATCTTTAGCACCCACAAAAATGTAGACGTCTACTACCCCCTAGGCTCTATCGCAGCAGCGGCAGCAGTGTAGGATGCAGCAATGATAATAATTATAATGTAAAAATAAGCTTACCCAAAGCAAGGCGCTATATAGATGTAGAAAGCGTGCTTGGTGTGTGTGTATGTGTGTGTGTGTGTGTGTGTGTGTGTGTGTGTGTGTGTGTGTGTGTGTGTGTGTTGCGTGCGTGTGTGTGTGTGTGTTGTGGTGTGTGTATGTGGGGGGGGGGGGGGGTGTATGTGTGGTGTGGTGTGTGTGTGAGTGCGGGCGCGCGCACGTGCGCACCTATGCGTGTGGGGTGTGTGTTATATTGTATTGTTTTGTAATGTAATGCATTGTATTGCATTGGATTGCGTTGTATTGTATTGTACTGTACTGTACTGTATTGTGTTGTATTGTATTGTATTGTATTGCATTGTACTCTATCGTAAGAATTTCCTCTTCTGTTTCATTTCATAGCTATCCCTGCTTTTCAACAGCCCAAAATCCCATCACCCTGCCAAAGTGTATAACCTGTGTGTGTGTTGTGTGTGTGTGTGTTGTGTGTGTGTGGGTGTGTGTGTGTGTGTGTGTGTTGTGTGTGTGCGCGCGCATTTGGACTTGTTAGAACTATTACTTGCTATTGTTTGTATGACTGTGTAAGAATGAGTTGAGTGCAAGCGCTTTGATCTGTCTGTGCAAGATACAGCGCTATATAAATTCCATTTATTATTATTTTCATTATTATTATTATTATTATTACTACTACTATTATTTCCATGGCGCACATGGCCTATCAGGCAGGAGACGGTCAGTGGGAGGTGCATGCTCATCAAGCAGTTGGCTGAGAACATCATTGTAGTGTTTAGAGGGGTTAATAGACCTTATGAAACATCAGTGATAAGCCAGTCTAAAATGTGACCAGATCGGTGTGTTGGTTCGTTTACCAGCTGGGAAAGAGAGTGGTTGGACAAAGAAAAAGAAACAGGCTAAAATCAGGAGAAGACTGGTTGTCAAGTGGAAGTTAAAGTCACCAGATTGATAAGTTTCTTGGGAGAGAGGCTGAAATTGGTCCCCCAAAAAGTGATTGAAACTCTTGGTGGAAAACTGAAGTTTTGCTGTAGGTTACAAATTGTTGTCTGCAAATGTACACTTGTGAAGTTTACAAATTTTGGTATAATTTATGTTAGTGTTCCAAAACTAAGATCTATTTGAAGACTTTCTAGCTTTCCTAGTCAAAAACAGAGTGTACAAACAAGCAGACAAAATATGTCTAGCCGATATATTCCTCCCGGAATGATTGAGATTAACTCGTGCTCTTAACATCAGTTGGAAAGTCCTACATGCCAATACTTCTCTTCCTAGTCATGATTCTGCCTTCAAAAAACACTTGTTATGCGCGGGAAACCAATGCATGGGACAAAATAGAAAGTTATCAACTCAAACTCATTGAATTATGCACTTAGTGTATGTTACATTCATGTTTCTTTTGATAGTTATACATTGAATATCACTAATTTCTGGAATACAATTTATGAAGTTTATCTAACTATTAACTCCCAGTTAAGTTGAATTGTAACATCAGTGATTTGATTTTTATTTCTATTAATGACATTAAACTCATTTCGTCGATTTGTTTACAAGTGGCGGTAATAAGATTCAACTTTGAATAAAACTTTAGTAATTTAAATAAATTTTTTCTGTCTTTGATCTGTATTTATAAAGATCACTCATTATCACAAAATTATTGAACTTTAATGCACAAGAATTTAAATCTAAATAACTAAATCGCATTATAACATTTGATTCCGACTACTCGCTCAGTGTTTGTATTGACTTAGTAGAGATTTTTTCTCAAGAAACTAGAAAGCATAACCAATTACCGGCCCTGATTAAATAAGTTTTTTCGCAATAATGTACTATGATTAGTTTATTTGGTAATCGTGTTTTTCATTTCACTTGTAGTAAGTGAAAATATTTGGAAGTAAAGCATAACTTTATTATTCTAATACATATTTATGGTTTTGTGTTGTTTTCACATGCTTTTGTAGTGATACTATAATAGTCACGTTTAGGTATTTCAAAATAATGTGGTATAGCTTCAACATTTTTTGTGTGTAAAGTTTTTTTCTTTTATTCCACTGGTTTAACGAATAATAATTGTGATTATTTTTTCAGATAGCTTTCACATCATGTGTTATTGATATATTTAAGTATGACTCTCTAGTGAGTTGTAGCATAAGTTTAAATCCTTCAAACAAGAAAGATTCCTGTTACATTTTCTACAACTACAATTTTTGTTTTCAGTTATATGACTAAACTCTATAGAACTTGTGTCAAAGGGATACAGAGTTTACATTTAAATCTTCTGTTCATGTTTTCATAACTTTTATATATGCATTGTTCTGGTTCTATATACTAATCATGAATATGAGATGATGATGATGAAATGAGGAATGATGATTGAATAAAGGAAAAATAATATAATAATTAATTAAAATAAAATAATAATACAATGAAATTTCTACATCTATATCTTGCCAAAAAAAATCAAAGCCCTTTCAATCATTCATCCGATGCTTTTCACAATCAACCATTACAATAATTTTTTTTTTAACCAATTCCAAAATTAAAGACACAACGCGGTGCGCGCACACCACACAGAAAGGTTTTACACACCCGCAGTGATTGGGGGTGGGAGTTCTTGGTAGAACGACAGAATGAATGAAAACAAAAGATAGAAAATGAGTTTTAAATAAATTCTTGAGCTGATTCAAAGTGTCATAATACTTTATAGGTCCCATTCATAATCAAGTCCACTTTTCCATTTTTATTTTGTTCATATTTTTTAAAAACTGTTCTATGATTTCTGTTCAGTTAAAATTTCAACATTTTGCAAAGGAAATACAGTTTTGTTAAGCAAGAAAACTATAAGTCATTTCTCACGAGAAAAAAGTTTGGATTTGACGAAAATGAGCTACTAGTTAACACTGCTTACAAAATATAAACAAACAAACTAAAGATAGGAGTACATAGACAATAAAATATGATAACAAATCAAAGCAACAAATTAACATTGAATGATTTCAAAAGCAACTCTTGAGCAAAAATAAGAGAACTTCAGAAACAACAACTTTCAAGCTAGAAACAATTAAACGTAAAAACAACAATTTCACAAAAAAAGATAGAAGACTTCAAAAAAAACAACGTCAGCTATAAAATGTAGAAAAGTCAGAAACCAACTCTAAAGCTAAAAATGAGAGAATCAAAAGCAACAATTGAATGAAATAAGGTGAATAAGGTTCTAAGCTACAACTCAATAAAAAAAGTGAGTGAGAGTAAGAAACAATAACTTGACGACAGAGAGAGAAGAAGAAGAAAGAAAGAAAGAGAGAAGAGAAATAAGAAGAAAAGTTATTCAAAAAGCAACAACTTGACTAAAAAAAGAAGAGTTAAAGCAACAACTTAGCTAAAAATGAAAAAGAAAGAGAGTAAAAACAACACTTCAAAAGAAAAAAGAGAGAATTGAAGAAACTATAACGTTACTAGCATATAAAAGATTCAAAAACAACACCTTCGCTAAAATAGAAAAGATTCAATCAACAACTATCTACAAAATGAAGGAATAAAAGAAAATCTCATGCGACGGTTGGCGGATCCCGCGCTGAGACGTGGCTGTCCTAACAGCCAGTGAGGCTCAGCACTTGACCCTCAGTCCTACCACAACAGGATCATTTCCTCGTACTCCCGCAATCCGTATCTCGCTCAAAAGCAGCCATGACAGCAAAGACACAGTCGCAGAATCACTCTCCTACATCTTAAAAAAGGCAGACACCTGCCAGCAAGGAATGACATTTTTACATATATAATGTTAAAACTTGTAATAAATTAAAATGACTCCGTGAAATACACTATTAAATAAGTTCAGGATTTTGCCTCACTGAAACTTTCTTGACTCTACGTTGAGTACAGTGGTGTTTTCTAGATTAATAAAGTTCATCCCCCTCAAACAAACTTCCCAGCATGAAAATTCTGGAGTGTCTTCTATTAGTAAAAGTCTTTAAAAAAAACACGTAATAGAAATTGAAATAAGTGTACAACAATGCCATTAAAAAACAAACTATGTAAGTTATAAAGAGTTAGTATACGTCTATATTGTGCCAAAGTGTCCTCTTTACAATAAAAATTAATTAAAATTGTTTGTACTATAAGAAACATTATTGCAATATTTTTTCAAATAGATTACTTATTTTCATATTGTAAACTTTAATGCCAACTCGCAAGATACAACCGACCTTTAATTGATTCAAATAACTCTATATTATATGAACTGTGAATATGAACTTGTGTCTGCCTCTACAGAGAACGATACAATTTTGGCAGTCCTTGCAAATTTATTTTTATTGGGACAAAATCTGGAATGTTTTTGAGTGATAGAGGATATACTTTTGTCCCCTAAGTTGCAAGCTTAGTGTTATTTTCTTGGTACCTATCAATTGTATCTGTTTTTATCTTGTATTATGTGTTAGTCGTACACCCCCCCGTTGAAATACCCTGGGAAATAATAATACTGGTATATCGAAATAAAAAAGAGATGTAAAAAATTATAGGTCAAAGATTTGTAGAGTATATAAACATGAATTTAGATTTTCAGAATTTCAAGAAGCATAGAAACACCCCGCTCACATGAACACGGATTATAACTTAATCACGTTGTAAGCCGTATGGAGCTCTGCCATGACTAGCAGTAAATAGAGAAAAATAGTAAAACCGAGCCTGAATTGAGCAAAAGATACAAGAAGTGAAAGACTATTATAACCAGTTTCAAAGTATAAAACAATGTAAGAAACAAAAAGATTACACTACCGTCACGAAAATAATACAATCATCTAAAAAACAAAGAAACGACTTTACGAAATAAGCAAGAAACTAAAAGATATTCTAATACTCCAAAACGTCTGCCATCATCAATCTTTTATCGTAATCACTAAGTAATAATTAACATCACTAATCAACAATATATCATTTTTTGAAGTTTTTAATTACTTGTATTGTGCAAAACACAAATAATGTAAGTACTACATAAATAAAAGATGTTTAACCATTGTTTAATATTCCTATAACTCAAATGAGAATAATTATGCTATTAAACATTTAAAAAACAGAAAAAAGTGCTGCCCTGATAAAAATTGAAAATCTGAAATATCAAACTCAGCTGTAATTACTTTTTCTTGTGTTCAGTTTATTTAACCCTTTTAAAAAGAATGATTTCCATTTGCAGGGGCAAAATCTTAAAATCCGATACATAAAATAAGTGAATAATGCGTGATAACTGATCGCGATTGCACTCCACCCTAGTATTAAGTAAACTTAATAACTTCAGTTGAACAAGTGATTAAACGCATGCAGATAACAAGAAAAAAATATTTAACAAGATTTAGAGCGACAGTACACACTTAGATACAATATTTACTCTTACCGCTGTTCAAAACTTTGGCTGTCCATAAAAAAAATTTAGTTGCATTTGTAGAATTTAAAAGGCGGTTATTCTGTGAATAGAATTAATGTGAATTAAGACAAAAAAACGTGTAAAAGAAATTATAAGGCCCTCTACTATTTAGTATGCAATACTACTTGTATCAAATTGAATATTCACAATTCGTTGAATGCCTCCAAGGATAACAGTTGTAGTTGACCCACTGTTTCGGTTCGTAGTAGACTAACTTTGATTATCAAAAAAGAAAACATCGGCATTCAAATTAATTCCCCAATCGAGGTTCTTACTACTTTTTGCTACCTATATTATCGTTTCCTGAGACGTTATCTTTGCCCACCATAAATACTTAAAAGAGGATAGATAATTTTGATTTGCATATATGAAAAAACAATCAGTGTGTTTTAGAAGATCTTTATCTTGCGTGAAAAATGGTTTTATTGAAATCTGAGTAAAAATATAATAGTATAATATTTAGATGTGTTGCAAAACAAAGCTAATACCAAATTCATGCCAGAATCTGTAGAAGGAAAAAAAAGTTAATAAAATCCTAAAAACATAACAAACTGAACTCAATAGACTGTTCCCTATTCTGGAATTACTTACACACAATATAACCATGCTTATCTACGCTTCAGAAATATGGGCTTATAATAAATACGCACATAGAAAAATTCACACATGTGGCCATAAACTTTTAAATTTCAATACACTTCATCTAAACTACGTATAGATGACAAAATTCCTTTATAAATATAAAACCGTTGTAAATGCATAATATTGGGTAAAACTATTGAAACTTCCACAAACACGTTTATTAACAGCCTTACGAACATTTTATTATACAGATGGAATGGGTAAGAAACTGAGTTACAATTGAAAAGATTTGTCAAGCATGGCTTGGATTGTATGATAGCGCCATTTCTTCAATCAAAATAGCTTATGTGCTCAGTTAAAACAATACTGGCACCAGATGTTTTGAAAGTAAAAATAAAATAGCTGGTTTTTTTTTTCACAAATCATTTGCAACAAAAAATATCCTATTCAATAGTTCCTATAAAAGGCACTCCTTAATTATCCTCGATTCCTTAGAACACTGGGTTTTAATCAAATAAAAATGTTCCAACTGAGACTGCCATGCAATTACCATGTCCATTATGTGTCATACTTGACTACAAATTCAAATTTTTTGTTTTCAAGTAAAGCATATAAACTATACAAAACACATAATTCTAAGTCTACAAAATCAAAAGTCATTTATTTTTATATTTTGTCGTCCTAATAGAACATGAATATATATTAGCTAATTTATGCAAACACAAAATTAAACAATCCATGTCAGCATAACTTTATAAACATTATAATAGTCAACCTTATAACATTATTCTCAATAACAGATTTACTTGTAATTGAATGATTCTTAATGAATGTTGTTTTTGCATTCAGTTTGATTTTTCTTTTTCCTTATTTTGGTATCAACTCGAGATTTTGAAATGTATAATCAGCCGATTTAACAATTATAATTAGTTACGGCTATACTGGATGACCCGTTCTTTGCCACACTTAATTGTAACTGCTCACGTATTTCACTTTTTTATTACTGTAAATGCTATAAACGCCAATGTTAAACATATAAATAGTTCGCTATAACGTATGGATCCTTTCGTTTTTACCAAACCTAATAGTATAATCACGATTCAATTTGTTATTTACTGTTTTCACAAACATATTTTGTACGCCCCCTTGTCAAAAGCCGTAGTTCAGGACTATAAACTTTAAAGCAGAAGCCGTATTTTCCCCTAAAACAACTAATAATAGACAACTCGATAACAAATCAATCTAGAACATTAATAGATCATATCTACACTAACTACAAAATAACACTTAACAAATATATGCTCCCTCAGTGATGTCAGTGATCATAAATCCATGTCTTTACTTGTTTAAAAATCGTTACATAACCTACAGTAGCATAAAACGATTTTTAACAATAGTTTAAAAACTTGTAACGAGCAAGATTTCTTTCAACTTACAAACTCCATTACCTGACCTAATTAAAGGCAAATCAATACCCAGATGAACTGCCTGAAAATTCGAGTTAGAATTTGACTTCATTATACACAAACAACCCCTTTCATAAAAAAAGAGTTTAAATAAAAAATAAAACCACCTGATAACAAAACACATAAATCTGCGAAATTACACCTAAGAACGATTTGAAAACACATGGTTCAAAAGAGCAAGTTACAGAGCACAAACAAACAAAGTAACTTCACACTATAACGCAAAAGATCGAAAACGTTTTTTTTTTCAAAAGTTTTTAATTACATCTAGACCTCCCAATATGGGAAAATCCATCAATACATTATGTAATAACTATATCAAAAACAACAACAATTAAAGGATATAGCACAGATGAAATTGAACATCTAACTTCTCAAACATTGCCACCAACAATAACCAATGACAATCAAATGAAAAAATGGAGCTGCATTATTAACATATATCAAGCAAAATAATAAAATTCCCATGTAAACTACTGCCTATGACACCACTGACATCTTGAAGGCCTGTCTCTTCAAAAATGTTACCAGACCAGGGTTTAGACAATCCTGATTGAAAAAATAAACTTTGGGTCAAGTTTTAGCCGAAACTCTGGACATTGCGGGAGTACGTTCCAATAAAAAACAAACTTTCTGTCAATTAAAATGCAAAAAGCCTACCAGTCCACAATCTGGACCTGCCGTCCTTCAAATTAAACAGACCAATTCAATTCAGTCTGTTTCTGCACTAGATATCCAAAAATTGGTGCCTCCTCCCCCAAACACGGAACAGCCCCCCCTCCCCTCTTCCACATTTCCCTTCAAATACCTCCTTTGGGAAAAACGTAAATAATCGAAAAAAGAGAAACAAATCATTTTTGGTTTTGAGTTTGTTGAAAATTAATTTTGCATTCAACTACTTTTATAAAGTTTCGATCGGTTCCAAGGACTTTTGAGTCGCGATTAGTTCTCTCCACTTGGAATAGACTAACCCATGCATTTAGAGAGAATTGATCTCACGAGTCACTTCAGGTTGCGAATGACGGCAGGGCAGATCATTTAATAAAATGCAAGCGTGCTTGTTGGCTAAGATTCACCAAGAATCATGTTGTTAGGGAACTTGTGGTATCTATGCTTGTAGTAACATGTGTAGCCGACTGAAATTTGTTAGATTTCAGACATTGGATAAATTGAAGCTTTGTTTTTTGGCGAAGGGCTTAAATCAGATTTTGTAAACTGAGTGATATCCCTAAATAAAACAATGAAATATTTTAGATATATGGCTTTAAATTTCCATATAGATAAAAAAATTATAGGTACATCAAAGAAGAAAATAGACATGGATTGCTTCCCAAATGTAAGCTATTGGTAAATCAAATGTTGGTAAATCAAGAACTAACTGTTTTGAGGAAGATGGTATCAGAAATGATTTTAATGACATATTACTATCAAAGATATTAATAATTTAGGAAATAGCTATCAATGTGAGAAAAATACGGTCTGAAATCAAAGAAAGTGGAAAGTTTAACGAATTTATTCAAGAGTAAGCACGTTGGATTACCTACCAGATTGGCACTACACTACCTACCCTGAAATCCTCAAAGGAAGAAGATATCACAAGGCGCACCTAACCCAACCACGATTATCACTTCACATAACACAGTGTGTTTGTGCCAACATAGTATCACTGCTACCTAAAATCTAGCCTAGCCATATATGGCATGAAAACGATGTCAACAAATTCAATGGACTGAATAATGTACTTAATGTCAGCATTATTCTTCATGAAAATCCGGTAGAGACGTTAATTGTGAACCCACAGTGTATACTCACCCAGTATAAGATAAAAACCAGAGGTCCATAATCAAATCTCACGACCTATTTGCTAGTCAAGGTGCGACCAAATTCATTCATTTTTGTGTGATTTACTTAGCTCGTACTTCTTTTAAAGGTTTTCATGGTTAGAACTACTAAGTTAAATTTGGTTTGCAAAAAGCGACCGAAATTAACACTTTGACTTGAGATTTAAAGTCTGTTAATTCTTGTCATTCTTTTGGAAGTTTCAATTGATTACTGGCGTTTATTCACTATTTGGCAAGTGCCTGTTTATCTGGGGATCCTTGTATGAAGTCCATTCAGAACCTTGAGTGGTAGTTTTCTTTTGTAGTGATCAATTTGATTTAGTAGAATGTTTTTTCTTAAGAAATCTCATCGTTTTTCATTACTGTATTCATTTTTGTAGTGTAGAGTGTCTGAGTTTTTTACATTGAAGCTTAAAGCATAGCGTTGTCCTTATCAGTGCGTCAAGTAAGGAATTCATGAAGAAGTACATTTCACACAGGGTTCCGCCTCCACCCCCCCCCCCTCCTATCTCGCCTCGCTACATAAGGTCAATGGATGTCCTATTAAGAGCATTCGAAGAATTTTCTTTTCATTTATGTTTAGTTATTGCTATATGGTGCCTTATTTCATCCCTTGTTATAACGTTTGTTTTCAATTTGAAACTAGTTTACTCAACTTAAAGTCTATCCATCATAAGAGCTCATTTTTTGTTTTGTTGGTTTTCAATTCTAAAAATGCATCATAGGATTTTATCTTGTATATTATTTGGTATTTAGCAAAAAAAGTCGTGTATAACCCCCCTTGTCCCAATACAACTTTGGCAATACATAAATTGGTGCAAAGCGTCAAAAGCGTCGCTCTCTCTCGCCTCTCGCTCTCTCATCTCTATCTCTCTCTCTCTCTCAGCTCTCTCATCTCTCTCGCCTCTCCCTCTCTCTCTCTCGCTCTCGCTCAGCTCTCTCTCTCTCTTTCATACTTTTTTACTTTGCTATCTAATCCTATGAAAGTCATCATTAAAAGTTGCTGTGCTGCTAACCATTTACCTAAGAGATTCTGAAGTGTATTAAAACGATTTTCAATCAATAAAAATATACTGACAACAACACTTACCACACAATTACAAACAAATTATGATTGGATATTGTACCGAAACCTGACATAGGTATTTTGTGTGTGGTGTCCAAGTCAAGTCAAAGTCAAAGTCAAACTGTTATTTTTCAAGGTACATTGAATAAACATCATTTGATTTTTTACATCAAGCGTCTATCTAAAGAAAAAAAAAAAACGAAAAAAAAATTAATGGTATATCAGACCATAGAAATAAAAAAAAAACTGAATCTAGTATACGATAACAAATCAAACACCTAAAAAACCCTATAACATATGCAATATGTGAATAAAAAACAAAACAAAAAACCCATAAAAACATTAGACCATAACATTTCAAATAATTCAAAAATCGTGAAAAAATATCCCTCATAACTAAAAAAAAAACAAGTAAAAACCCACCCCAAAAAAAAACCCTAAGAAAGACAAAACGAAATAAACAATAAAAAAACACACCAACTGATTTTCGCACCCCCCCCCCCCCCCTCTCACACACACATATACCACAAACCTTCAACAGAAAACACAACTGATTAATACTTCAATAAAATTGAAATCAACCTAGAACAACCACAACAAGGAAATAAACAATCAAACAAACAACAAAGATACACACCCACTCAACAACAATAACGAACAAAGACAAAATAACAGCCAAGCGACAAAGAAGAACATAAGAACTAACACAAGACGAGAAAAAAATCCTAAATATCCCTCCCCCTCCCCAAAAATCCACCCTAATCCCAAAACAAACAATAGGAATATAAACCAAACCCCACCCCTACCACTACTACAAACAATAACAACAACAAACAAATAATAAACAAGGAAACTGATGTATCATTATACAGTTTACCATACACATACAGCGATCCGCACCATATCCCCGTCAAACCACATAATTAATCATATATAAGGAATACATAATAACCAACAGCGAGATGTGGGAATTTCAGAGCAGAATGGAAGTTTATAGACAAAGAACCCATTCCCTCCCTTCCCCCTGGTTCCAATACAACCAAGATGTTACATGTCTTTTTGATTTGGAGCAGACAACGTAATCCTTCGATCAAAGAAAAATTCAGCAATTAAACCCACCCAGCAGACTAACTCACGCAATAACAATTTAGCTCATCTAATACAGATAATCAGAAACTAACACTACAAAATAAATAAATCACATTTTTAAGTGTAATACAAAAAGAACATAAAAAAGGCCTAAACAGCAAAAAAGTAAAAACGCCAAACGAACAAGAGCACAACAATAATATAACAACGCATCGAACAAATCGTGTACACACTCACTGTACACAAAAACACAATATCACACACACACACACCACACACACACCAAAACACACACACAACAACACACAACACGCACACACACCACACACCAATATATTCGTCGTTGATATCATATCAACCCAGATATATATCTATGCTACACATTACGTCTATATGATATGATAACTTAGGTCAGATCATTTTTAATACAAATCAACGTCATGACACTTAATCACTCCTTAAACTTAAAAATCGTTTCTTACTTTATTCATAAAATACTTTTGTAGATTTTTTAAACTGATCTAGGTTAAGAATTTCAATTTGGGAAGTTCATTCCACACCACGCCTTAATACAAAGCTCGATTTACAGATTATATTTCTTCTTGAAGTTAGCAAAGTGTTGTGTCTAGTTTGTTGTACTTAAAGCTTTGTAATCGTGAACATTTATTAACAACTTTTTGCAGAAACCACTTTATTGAATTTAGTCTTTCGAATGTCAGATATTTATTTGCTTATAATCCACAATTCGAGTGCTTGTTTTAGAACAATTCAAGTTTACTCTAGTTTATAGTCATCTTGAATAATTTCAAAGTTCTTCCTCTCATTATCCAAAGAGTTGACGCATATCTATATTTAAAATGACCAGCAAAAAAATTTGTTGCGAAAATTATTAGAGATGTTTTTATTTTTGGAATAAATTGAAGACCTTACTAGCGTACCTATGACAGTCGTATCAGTCCATATCATTATTTTTTCAATGGTATACCAATATTTTTTAGTCAATTCTTCAACATTCCGTTTATCCCCAACACGCAAGTGAACCCTATCATTACATTTTTGCTTTTCTGTCTTTCGAACGTTAACATACACGTTTTTTGTGCATTTAAGGACTTGGTGTTTTCATTAGTCCAAAGAACAATCGGAATTCAGATTGAAGTGTCGAGTTAGCGACTGATCTGAATCACTACTTAAGAAGTGTACGGGTTCAAACATTTCACTTTACATTTAATAAACAGATATTCTTTTACAGATACGAAAACAGATGTCCCGAATACTGACATTATAACACCATGCTAAGGGATAGTCGGAGCTGTGTTTATGTACAGATACAAATCGGCTGCCTATTAACATATACTTTCTATAGTTGATAACTTCACAGTTTTGACAATTCATTTACCAAGAACAAAGATGTTGATCACAAGCAAATGCTTTTTGTCAAACCAACAAAAAAGGCCATAAACTTATTGTTCATTTATAATGTTTAGACTTCGCACTATTTAAGCATTACAGAATATTTTTACGAAACCCTGATTGATCCGCGTCAATAATTGTTTTTATAAAGGAAAATTAGGATTTTGTATATTTTTTCACAATGTCTTAGATGAGTACAGAGCGAAAGTGAAATTGGCAGTAAGTGAAGAGAAAGCAGTCACCTGAGGTTTATGGACAGTATAACTTTTGCATGTTGTAAACGACTTGAAAAAACTTCTGTTGTTGTGTTTGTTGTGTGGTGTGTTGGTGGTGTGTGTGTTTGTTGTTGCGAGCTCGTGCGACGCTGCGTACGGCTTGCGTGTGGCGTGAGTGCGTGTTTTGGTGCGTATGTGACACACATTTCTGTCTCTTTTTCCTCTCTTTTGCTGTCCCCATCTGTCCCGATGCTATCCCTGATTGTAAAAAAAAAAGAGAGAGAAAGAGAGGAAAAAAAAAAGAGAATTACTTATGCGTTTTTGAGTAGGTAATATTGATAAACTCAGTACCCCCATGGTGAACATTTTGAGTAAAAAAAATATTCTTTATTTCAAGTAATGATAAGTATTCTTGAGCAATGTTCATCCAGTCCCCCGTTGTGTATTCAGTTTTGTAAATTTTGTCATCCGTTCCCGACCCACACATTGCCTACTCCTTATCTTCCAAAAAGCGTAACGGTTAAACGTGCTCGAATTGTTCGGCGTGTTTTCACACGGACCTCGTTATTGTCCCCCAAACGTGCCAAACTTGACTAACAAGCTAAACATTGTTCTGCCCAAAATGAAACCTAAATGGTAAATTAAATGACAAAAATCATTTCCAAATTTTTTGCAATACAATGTTTTCCCCACACCCACCCCCCCCCTTGGAAAAACCAACATTTCATATCAAAGCTTTCTTCCGGACATAAGAAATTCAGAATGACATCTGATAAGAAAAATGTCTTTGGCTGAACGTGCAAATGAAAATGATTTCAGAAAGTGAACATCAAATGTTGATCGATCAGTTTTATTTTGAGCGATTTTTCCAGTCATCGAATTTGTTTCTCTTTAGACTCTACAACTTTAAACGATAATTCAATCGTGACTTCATCACATCATAGTTGAAAAGACGCAAGTTGCATAACTCAAGAATGGTTCATTTTAAATTGAGAGTTTATGAAAATAAAAAGACCTCAAGAGGCAATTCTTTACCGATCATCAGCTGAAACCTCTCCGTTTTTACTTTCCAAAAGCAACAATGTCTCTAAATCAAATTTTGAGATAAAAAGAAAAGAATATCACACAGTCACGCCTCAATCACATAAACTCGGCTGATAATGGAAGTTCAAAACTTGAATACTACAAAAGGTTGATGGCGATGCTACTTCCTAACTATCCCTATACAACCACCACCACACCTAACCTACCAGAATGCTTTTTTGTAGAGGATTTAAGCATTTCTGATTGTGTATTCGTTGTCCTAAAGAAACTTAGTTCCTTAACAGACAGAAAATATCTTCATTTGCCGAGTACTGTCTACTCTGCCGCCGATTTAACTGTGTTATGTATTTTTTAAAGCCTGATTTTGGTTTTTCTTCATATCGTTTTTTAAAAATTTTTGAGAAGAAGTGTTTCTTGGTTGCTGATTATATTTTGGTACATTTTGATGTCGCAAATATTCCACCTCTCTTATACACTAAAAACCACTTTGTTCTACAACTCGTGCTGCAACCGATGATACCAACTTTAAGTCACGCAATTCCGACTAAAGGTCCGCTCCGCCTAGAACGCGCGCCACAAGACAGCTCCACCTTATTTTTCTTTTCCTGACCTTACTATTTTTTGCCTACCTATTCTTTTTCCCCCCCCCCCCCCCCATCAATAATGTTGCCAGGGACAACTATCTTTTGCCGTGGTTCTTTTGCGTGGCGCTAAATATCAGATTATCCACAATCTCGCGTTTATCTTCTCCCGTAAGCCTAGCAACCCTAAACCACCACTCATCGTCCCAGGATGAAAAGTTTCTGGCCCAAACAATATTACCTCACCGCACACTTCCACACTCTTTCGCTCGTTAGCGAGTGCGTTACCTCTAACCTCCGACCACGTACATAATCATGTAAAATGTATTACCACAATCATCAGATCATGCAGAGAAAACCCAGTAACAAGATGGATCCAATACACACACCGACAGATTTAAAGCAAGACATCCACAAACTTCTTCTATCTACTATGTAATAGAAAGATCAAACCTAAATCTCTCCATACAGCCCAACCACACTGCAATGACCAAACTGAAAGACTCTGAACAACAACATCCCAACACTTCAATCAACTGATCGTTCCTAGACCATCATATTTTGAACCCATAAACGGAACCATAACAGTACATGGAAAAAGGATACAGCAAGGTGAGAGAGCTTTCGACAAACTCCTTGGTACTCAAACAGAATCACAATCACATATCACTGATGAGGAGTTAAAACCAAAGGAAAACGCCATCAGACGGATAAAAAATCTTACTCATGAAAAAAACGCAATTTAAATGGATCGGCATGTCACACAACCTCTACTGGCCAAACTGTCCTCTACAGAACATTACAAGAACGAATGCATGACAAGAAAACGATGTAAACAACATCAAGAATGGACTGACCTGTGGAACGACTTGCAACCGAAAGCCAGACCCGGATGAGGAACTACTGCAAAAGTTCATATGCCACCAATGGCCATAGTCCTACGGATAGGTAATGAGAAAGCCAACTAAACAGTTTTTAATCATTGTCACTTCTCATTATAGGATCAAATTGAAAATCATTTCAGCAGTGTTTTGATTATTCATTTGGGGGGGGGGGGTGGGGGGGGGGAGGTGGGGTGGGGGGCTCTAGTTTCAAATCCAATAATGTATATCATGTCAAATTATTATAAATTCTTTATTTCTTTTTAAATTATTCATCGGTCCTTTTTTGTTTGGGAGGCTGTGGCCTTTTTTACCCGGCCATGTCTCGCTGTTTACCCGTAATTTAGCTGTTGGACCATTAAGGTACCTTGGGAATTGTTTCCGTTTGTCTCTTAAAATCAACTTCTGCCGTTGACCAACAAGAGTGTTGTTGCAGATATTTTGTTGTTTCAATCAAAATATCATGTTGATTTATGAAAATGCTATTTTGTACTGGATCTTCTATTGTCTTATCATTTTATGAGATTAGGTATACCTGCTATTCACATTATCTAAACTATGTCATGGAAAACGGGTGCAAATCAAATCGGCCTCCTTTTCATAACAACCAGTCACAACCAAACACCTCATTTTCAACTATTCTATTCCTTCATTTGTTTAATTCATATTAAATTACCATACACTCACACATACATGCAACATATTATAAATAACACTCACAAACATTATATTTGGTGTCGTTAGAAGGAGAAATAAGTTCTATTTTGATCTCTCTCACAAACACACACACACACACGCCCACCACACACGAACGCACGCATACACCACCACCACCAACCATGCACTGCCGTAATAGAGAAAATAATTTTTTATGCAATAATTATTTCAAAATTAACTTGTAGTCAAATTCTTGCTATAAGCATTATAAACACCAATTTCAAAATACAAAAATGTCTCAATTTCTTTTTTGCTTATGAAAACAATTAACATTATTTTTAGTAGTTCAACTATTTAATATTGCTAATCGCTTTCATTCATATTTTTACCATTCTCTAGCCATACCTTAGAGTTCCAAGTTTGTTTACCTTACTTCCTCTGTTGATACCCCTTTTTGTATTCAACATTTCAATATGTTTTTTTCTGGTATCTTTTGTTTTCAGCGAACAGTTTGTGTGTCGTTGTGTCTCAATGCATCTACTCGCTACTTCATGGACGTCAATGCATAATAAAAATATTTATAGCAATGAATTATGTATTGTTTGTAGGTGCGCCCTCCTCTCTACTCTCTCGCTCTCATTCTCTCTCTCTCTCTCTCTCGCCTCTCCTCTCTCTCAGTCTCCACATCTCTTCCTCTCGCACCTCGCTCTCCCCTCTATCACGCACCTCTCTTCGCTCGCTTCTCTCTCTTAATGATCTATATTTCTCCTAAATCTTTGAAAATTGGATTTCACAAGTAACTACCATAATTTATATGATTATCTCAATGGGAACAAGCATTTCAAAGCACAGCTGAATCTCATTGTTTGAAGTGGCACATTCAGACATACCTGTCAAAACACTCCCCTCTGCTTCTAACATATATATTGAGCACAAAAAGTAGTTTTCATTGTGTAGTATGATTAGGGAAGGCTTTGCTCTCCACCAACAAGCATTTTCTGAGTTGATTTCTACAACTTCTTCTAGACTTTATGTCCAACATACTTTTTGTCCCCTTTTTTATTTGTACAAGTTTTTGTTGTGCTTTTTTCTTTTAAAAAATGGGCTATTATTCCTTTGGGCTGTGGCACTGTGCTGTCTTTTGAAATAAATTTAGTTTTGCTGTAGGTTACAAATTGTTGTCTGCAAATGTACACTTGTGAAGTTTACAAATTTTGGTATAATTTATGTTAGTGTTCCAAAACTAAGATCTATTTGAAGACTTTCTAGCTTTCCTAGTCAAAAACAGAGTGTACAAACAAGCAGACAAAATATGTCTAGCCGATATATTCCTCCCGGAATGATTGAGATTAACTCGTGCTCTTAACATCAGTTGGAAAGTCCTACATGCCAATACTTCTCTTCCTAGTCATGATTCTGCCTTCAAAAAACACTTGTTATGCGCGGGAAACCAATGCATGGGACAAAATAGAAAGTTATCAACTCAAACTCATTGAATTATGCACTTAGTGTATGTTACATTCATGTTTCTTTTGATAGTTATACATTGAATATCACTAATTTCTGGAATACAATTTATGAAGTTTATCTAACTATTAACTCCCAGTTAAGTTGAATTGTAACATCAGTGATTTGATTTTTATTTCTATTAATGACATTAAACTCATTTCGTCGATTTGTTTACAAGTGGCGGTAATAAGATTCAACTTTGAATAAAACTTTAGTAATTTAAATAAATTTTTTCTGTCTTTGATCTGTATTTATAAAGATCACTCATTATCACAAAATTATTGAACTTTAATGCACAAGAATTTAAATCTAAATAACTAAATCGCATTATAACATTTGATTCCGACTACTCGCTCAGTGTTTGTATTGACTTAGTAGAGATTTTTTCTCAAGAAACTAGAAAGCATAACCAATTACCGGCCCTGATTAAATAAGTTTTTTCGCAATAATGTACTATGATTAGTTTATTTGGTAATCGTGTTTTTCATTTCACTTGTAGTAAGTGAAAATATTTGGAAGTAAAGCATAACTTTATTATTCTAATACATATTTATGGTTTTGTGTTGTTTTCACATGCTTTTGTAGTGATACTATAATAGTCACGTTTAGGTATTTCAAAATAATGTGGTATAGCTTCAACATTTTTTGTGTGTAAAGTTTTTTTCTTTTATTCCACTGGTTTAACGAATAATAATTGTGATTATTTTTTCAGATAGCTTTCACATCATGTGTTATTGATATATTTAAGTATGACTCTCTAGTGAGTTGTAGCATAAGTTTAAATCCTTCAAACAAGAAAGATTCCTGTTACATTTTCTACAACTACAATTTTTGTTTTCAGTTATATGACTAAACTCTATAGAACTTGTGTCAAAGGGATACAGAGTTTACATTTAAATCTTCTGTTCATGTTTTCATAACTTTTATATATGCATTGTTCTGGTTCTATATACTAATCATGAATATGAGATGATGATGATGAAATGAGGAATGATGATTGAATAAAGGAAAAATAATATAATAATTAATTAAAATAAAATAATAATACAATGAAATTTCTACATCTATATCTTGCCAAAAAAAATCAAAGCCCTTTCAATCATTCATCCGATGCTTTTCACAATCAACCATTACAATAATTTTTTTTTTAACCAATTCCAAAATTAAAGACACAACGCGGTGCGCGCACACCACACAGAAAGGTTTTACACACCCGCAGTGATTGGGGGTGGGAGTTCTTGGTAGAACGACAGAATGAATGAAAACAAAAGATAGAAAATGAGTTTTAAATAAATTCTTGAGCTGATTCAAAGTGTCATAATACTTTATAGGTCCCATTCATAATCAAGTCCACTTTTCCATTTTTATTTTGTTCATATTTTTTAAAAACTGTTCTATGATTTCTGTTCAGTTAAAATTTCAACATTTTGCAAAGGAAATACAGTTTTGTTAAGCAAGAAAACTATAAGTCATTTCTCACGAGAAAAAAGTTTGGATTTGACGAAAATGAGCTACTAGTTAACACTGCTTACAAAATATAAACAAACAAACTAAAGATAGGAGTACATAGACAATAAAATATGATAACAAATCAAAGCAACAAATTAACATTGAATGATTTCAAAAGCAACTCTTGAGCAAAAATAAGAGAACTTCAGAAACAACAACTTTCAAGCTAGAAACAATTAAACGTAAAAACAACAATTTCACAAAAAAAGATAGAAGACTTCAAAAAAAACAACGTCAGCTATAAAATGTAGAAAAGTCAGAAACCAACTCTAAAGCTAAAAATGAGAGAATCAAAAGCAACAATTGAATGAAATAAGGTGAATAAGGTTCTAAGCTACAACTCAATAAAAAAAGTGAGTGAGAGTAAGAAACAATAACTTGACGACAGAGAGAGAAGAAGAAGAAAGAAAGAAAGAGAGAAGAGAAATAAGAAGAAAAGTTATTCAAAAAGCAACAACTTGACTAAAAAAAGAAGAGTTAAAGCAACAACTTAGCTAAAAATGAAAAAGAAAGAGAGTAAAAACAACACTTCAAAAGAAAAAAGAGAGAATTGAAGAAACTATAACGTTACTAGCATATAAAAGATTCAAAAACAACACCTTCGCTAAAATAGAAAAGATTCAATCAACAACTATCTACAAAATGAAGGAATAAAAGAAAATCTCATGCGACGGTTGGCGGATCCCGCGCTGAGACGTGGCTGTCCTAACAGCCAGTGAGGCTCAGCACTTGACCCTCAGTCCTACCACAACAGGATCATTTCCTCGTACTCCCGCAATCCGTATCTCGCTCAAAAGCAGCCATGACAGCAAAGACACAGTCGCAGAATCACTCTCCTACATCTTAAAAAAGGCAGACACCTGCCAGCAAGGAATGACATTTTTACATATATAATGTTAAAACTTGTAATAAATTAAAATGACTCCGTGAAATACACTATTAAATAAGTTCAGGATTTTGCCTCACTGAAACTTTCTTGACTCTACGTTGAGTACAGTGGTGTTTTCTAGATTAATAAAGTTCATCCCCCTCAAACAAACTTCCCAGCATGAAAATTCTGGAGTGTCTTCTATTAGTAAAAGTCTTTAAAAAAAACACGTAATAGAAATTGAAATAAGTGTACAACAATGCCATTAAAAAACAAACTATGTAAGTTATAAAGAGTTAGTATACGTCTATATTGTGCCAAAGTGTCCTCTTTACAATAAAAATTAATTAAAATTGTTTGTACTATAAGAAACATTATTGCAATATTTTTTCAAATAGATTACTTATTTTCATATTGTAAACTTTAATGCCAACTCGCAAGATACAACCGACCTTTAATTGATTCAAATAACTCTATATTATATGAACTGTGAATATGAACTTGTGTCTGCCTCTACAGAGAACGATACAATTTTGGCAGTCCTTGCAAATTTATTTTTATTGGGACAAAATCTGGAATGTTTTTGAGTGATAGAGGATATACTTTTGTCCCCTAAGTTGCAAGCTTAGTGTTATTTTCTTGGTACCTATCAATTGTATCTGTTTTTATCTTGTATTATGTGTTAGTCGTACACCCCCCCGTTGAAATACCCTGGGAAATAATAATACTGGTATATCGAAATAAAAAAGAGATGTAAAAAATTATAGGTCAAAGATTTGTAGAGTATATAAACATGAATTTAGATTTTCAGAATTTCAAGAAGCATAGAAACACCCCGCTCACATGAACACGGATTATAACTTAATCACGTTGTAAGCCGTATGGAGCTCTGCCATGACTAGCAGTAAATAGAGAAAAATAGTAAAACCGAGCCTGAATTGAGCAAAAGATACAAGAAGTGAAAGACTATTATAACCAGTTTCAAAGTATAAAACAATGTAAGAAACAAAAAGATTACACTACCGTCACGAAAATAATACAATCATCTAAAAAACAAAGAAACGACTTTACGAAATAAGCAAGAAACTAAAAGATATTCTAATACTCCAAAACGTCTGCCATCATCAATCTTTTATCGTAATCACTAAGTAATAATTAACATCACTAATCAACAATATATCATTTTTTGAAGTTTTTAATTACTTGTATTGTGCAAAACACAAATAATGTAAGTACTACATAAATAAAAGATGTTTAACCATTGTTTAATATTCCTATAACTCAAATGAGAATAATTATGCTATTAAACATTTAAAAAACAGAAAAAAGTGCTGCCCTGATAAAAATTGAAAATCTGAAATATCAAACTCAGCTGTAATTACTTTTTCTTGTGTTCAGTTTATTTAACCCTTTTAAAAAGAATGATTTCCATTTGCAGGGGCAAAATCTTAAAATCCGATACATAAAATAAGTGAATAATGCGTGATAACTGATCGCGATTGCACTCCACCCTAGTATTAAGTAAACTTAATAACTTCAGTTGAACAAGTGATTAAACGCATGCAGATAACAAGAAAAAAATATTTAACAAGATTTAGAGCGACAGTACACACTTAGATACAATATTTACTCTTACCGCTGTTCAAAACTTTGGCTGTCCATAAAAAAAATTTAGTTGCATTTGTAGAATTTAAAAGGCGGTTATTCTGTGAATAGAATTAATGTGAATTAAGACAAAAAAACGTGTAAAAGAAATTATAAGGCCCTCTACTATTTAGTATGCAATACTACTTGTATCAAATTGAATATTCACAATTCGTTGAATGCCTCCAAGGATAACAGTTGTAGTTGACCCACTGTTTCGGTTCGTAGTAGACTAACTTTGATTATCAAAAAAGAAAACATCGGCATTCAAATTAATTCCCCAATCGAGGTTCTTACTACTTTTTGCTACCTATATTATCGTTTCCTGAGACGTTATCTTTGCCCACCATAAATACTTAAAAGAGGATAGATAATTTTGATTTGCATATATGAAAAAACAATCAGTGTGTTTTAGAAGATCTTTATCTTGCGTGAAAAATGGTTTTATTGAAATCTGAGTAAAAATATAATAGTATAATATTTAGATGTGTTGCAAAACAAAGCTAATACCAAATTCATGCCAGAATCTGTAGAAGGAAAAAAAAGTTAATAAAATCCTAAAAACATAACAAACTGAACTCAATAGACTGTTCCCTATTCTGGAATTACTTACACACAATATAACCATGCTTATCTACGCTTCAGAAATATGGGCTTATAATAAATACGCACATAGAAAAATTCACACATGTGGCCATAAACTTTTAAATTTCAATACACTTCATCTAAACTACGTATAGATGACAAAATTCCTTTATAAATATAAAACCGTTGTAAATGCATAATATTGGGTAAAACTATTGAAACTTCCACAAACACGTTTATTAACAGCCTTACGAACATTTTATTATACAGATGGAATGGGTAAGAAACTGAGTTACAATTGAAAAGATTTGTCAAGCATGGCTTGGATTGTATGATAGCGCCATTTCTTCAATCAAAATAGCTTATGTGCTCAGTTAAAACAATACTGGCACCAGATGTTTTGAAAGTAAAAATAAAATAGCTGGTTTTTTTTTTCACAAATCATTTGCAACAAAAAATATCCTATTCAATAGTTCCTATAAAAGGCACTCCTTAATTATCCTCGATTCCTTAGAACACTGGGTTTTAATCAAATAAAAATGTTCCAACTGAGACTGCCATGCAATTACCATGTCCATTATGTGTCATACTTGACTACAAATTCAAATTTTTTGTTTTCAAGTAAAGCATATAAACTATACAAAACACATAATTCTAAGTCTACAAAATCAAAAGTCATTTATTTTTATATTTTGTCGTCCTAATAGAACATGAATATATATTAGCTAATTTATGCAAACACAAAATTAAACAATCCATGTCAGCATAACTTTATAAACATTATAATAGTCAACCTTATAACATTATTCTCAATAACAGATTTACTTGTAATTGAATGATTCTTAATGAATGTTGTTTTTGCATTCAGTTTGATTTTTCTTTTTCCTTATTTTGGTATCAACTCGAGATTTTGAAATGTATAATCAGCCGATTTAACAATTATAATTAGTTACGGCTATACTGGATGACCCGTTCTTTGCCACACTTAATTGTAACTGCTCACGTATTTCACTTTTTTATTACTGTAAATGCTATAAACGCCAATGTTAAACATATAAATAGTTCGCTATAACGTATGGATCCTTTCGTTTTTACCAAACCTAATAGTATAATCACGATTCAATTTGTTATTTACTGTTTTCACAAACATATTTTGTACGCCCCCTTGTCAAAAGCCGTAGTTCAGGACTATAAACTTTAAAGCAGAAGCCGTATTTTCCCCTAAAACAACTAATAATAGACAACTCGATAACAAATCAATCTAGAACATTAATAGATCATATCTACACTAACTACAAAATAACACTTAACAAATATATGCTCCCTCAGTGATGTCAGTGATCATAAATCCATGTCTTTACTTGTTTAAAAATCGTTACATAACCTACAGTAGCATAAAACGATTTTTAACAATAGTTTAAAAACTTGTAACGAGCAAGATTTCTTTCAACTTACAAACTCCATTACCTGACCTAATTAAAGGCAAATCAATACCCAGATGAACTGCCTGAAAATTCGAGTTAGAATTTGACTTCATTATACACAAACAACCCCTTTCATAAAAAAAGAGTTAAAAAAAAAATTAAACCACCTTGGATAAAAAAAACACATAGAATCCGAAATACACCTAAGAGACTATTTGAAAAACACATGGTTCAAAAGAGAGTTCAGAGCAAAAAGAAAAAAGTAACTTCACTAAAACGCAAATCAAAACGTTTTTTTTCAAAAGTTGTTAATTAAACTATCAACTCTCGCAAGTATGAAACCCATCAATACATTATGTAAAAAACCCTATATCAAAAATCAACAGACAGTTAAAGATATATCACTGATGAATTGAACAACTACTTCTCAAACATTGCCACCAAAGCAATATCGAATGACAAGTCAAATGAAAATGATCTGCATTACTTAGAACAATATATCGAATCAAAAGAAATAAAATTCCCATTTAAACTACTGCCAATGACAACCACAGACATCTTGGAAGGCCTGTCTCTTCAAAAAAGTTCCAGAACATGTGGTTTAGACAATCCAGATGGAAGAATAATTAAACTTTGTGGTCAAGTTGTAGCTGAAACACTGACATACTTGTATAACTTGCGCATATAGAAAAACAACTTTCCTGTCATATTTAAAAATGCAAAAATCCTACCAGTCCACAAATCAGGTGATCCTGCCTGTCCTTCAAATTACAGACCAATTTCAATTCTGTCTGTCTTATCTAAACCCATCGAAAAAATATCACATTCGATTAATATAAAAGAGCACTGAATTGTTCTACTAAAACCAAGCCCCCTAACCATAAATGATTACAAGCAAACAATATCCAACCCTTAAAAAGAGACTTTATCTAAATAAAGCTCTATTTGTTCAGAAAATTGTCAATGGAAATGCCCTCCAAAGATCACCAATAGCTTCAAAGTCAATGAACAAGACATAATCATCTACTAACCTTCCCAACAAGAAATAATCTTTACAAAACAAACTTCTTGTACTCAGTAGTGATTAGGGAAACAAGCTTCCAAAACGCTTAAAATGTATCAAAAACAAAAATCAGTTCAAAACACAGCTAAAAGCCATCTAATGCATGAAGCCTAGAATTGACTAATAAGGCAAATCAACCATGACTAATAGGCAAATCGACCTACTTAATTTATCAGCACTTACTGCATTTCTTTAAAAAAAAAATTCAAGTATGTCTTACTGTGACTAGAAATTCTACAGTCCAGGCTGAATATGTGTGGAGGGAGGGGGAGGCAGGAAAGAGGCACACTATTTATGCAAAGAAGTAAGAGTAATCTATACAATCTAGTATATAATCTACATATTTTAAAACAACGTGCAAAGGAGGGGGAATTTTTTTTTAAATGGTAGACCTGATAGCTTGATAGTGTGTCCTCTCTCTCTCTCTCCTCTGCTCTCCTCTCCTCATGTCCTTTCTCTTGTCTAATTCAATAGATTTTATCATGGATGCTGTTTTTATTGCAGTTAGAGATGAGATTATTAGTACTATTATAAGCGATATTGTTTTATTTTGACATTGTTTTAGTTTGATAGTCCAGTTGATTATGGCCTTTTTAATTTTGTATGGTATTGGGGTTTTACTTGTTTGAATAATTGGTTTTTTTATTATTATTTTTCTTTTTTGGTTGAAATTTTTTTCCCCTTACCCCTTAATACTCCCCCCCCCCCCAACCCATCCTTTCCCAATGCTTTTCTGTTATCATCGTTATGTTGTTTCTCATGGTGATGGGGATTATTTGTTATATTGTTGTGTTATGTTGATGGGTGATTGTTGTTATTATTGTATCTCTATGATAATAATCATTATCATTGTCTTATTTGACTTCTCTTTCTTGTTTGATAGTTATTGTGTGAATATATTATTTGTTAAAAACGCTATTTGAAGAGAATGAGTAATGACGCAATCAATGTCTAGTATTACGTTTTGTTCCTGTACCTTTTTATTATCTAAAGTACAAACGTAAAAGATTGAATAAAACAGTAGGTGAAGTAATTTGTTTGTCCTTATGTTTTATGATTTTCTTTTTTTTAATTCTTAAAACATTCTGTTTTTAAGTGTGTGTGTGTCAAGTCAAGTCAACATTTTATTTCAAGATGGTACATTGATTAAGCAATGCATTTGTTTTTTTCCTGTCAAGCCATCTATCTAAGAACAATTTTCGTAATGATTATACTAAGACACTACATTATTGCATCATTTACCATTTAGTTAAACCAGTAAAAAAAGGGAAAAAATCGATAAGGAAATACATTGAAAATACAAATTACCACTTTACACATATACAGCACACCCATACTCATGCACACCTGAGCGCGTGCACGCTCACGTCCACACAACATTTAAATAAAAATTTTTTAAAGAATTAAAAAGAGAAAATAAAAAACGTCAGGACAAAAAAATTTTACTTCACCTACTGTTTCATCCATTCTTACACGTTTATACTTTAGATAATAAAAAGGTACAGAATTAAAACGTTAGAAAATACTAGGTATTCGTCATTACTGACAATTTTTACCTTCAATGACCTCCCTCCTCTCCTCCCCCACCCAGCAAACGTTGTGCTTTTTATGCGCTCATACTCTTCAAATAGCGTTTTAAAAAAATTTATATTTTTCACACAATAACCATCAAAACAAGATAGTCAATAAGATTACAATAATGATGTTTATAATAGAGATTCAATAATACAACAAACAAACCCCCTTTACATGAGATAACAATATAACAAATGATCCCCATCACCATGAGACAACAACATAACGATGATAACAGAAAGCATTGGAAAGGATGGGGGTGGGGGAGGAGTATCAAGGGGGAAGGGGAAAAACACCTTCAATCAAATAGAGAAATTTAAAAATTTTAAAAAACAACAATTATTCAAAACAAGTAGAACCCCTATACGATACAGAATTCAAAAGCCCCTAATCAAATTGGACTATCAAACTAAAACAATATCAAACTAAAACAGTATCGCTTATAATAGTACTAATAAACTCATCTCTAACTGCAATTAAAAACAACACCACGATAAAATCATTGAATTAGACAAGACAAAGGGGATGAGGAGAGGGAAAAGGGGAGGAGAGGAGAGGAGAAGAAGAGAGAAGAGAGAAGAGAGAGAGAGAGAGAGAGAGTGAGAGATGAGAGAGAAGAGAGAGAGGAGGGAGGCACATATCAAGCTATCAGGTTTACCATAAAAAGATTTTAAAAAATTTCCTCCTTTCCACTTGTTTCAACATTGCAGATTATTTACTAGCTTGTATAGATTACTCTTACATCTTTGCATGATTAGTGTGCCTCTTTCTGCCTCTCCCCTCCCTCCACACATAAACAGCGTGTATGACTGTAGAATTGCCTAGTACAGTAAGACATACTTGAAATTTTGTTGTTGTAAGGAATACCATTAATGCTGATAAATGTAAGTATGGTTGATTTTGCCGTATTAATCATGGTTGATCTGCCTTATTGGTCAATTCTAGGCATTCATGCATTAGATGGCTTTTTAGCTGTGTCTTGAACTGATTTTTGTTTTTGATACATTGTGTGTGTGTGTGTGTGTGTGTGTGTGTTGTGTGTGTGTGTGTGTGTGTGGTGTATGTGAGCACGCACGCGCGCAGGTGTGTATGAGTATTGTGTGTGCGTGTATATGTATATAAGGTAATTTGTATTTTTCAATGTATTATCTTATCGATTTTTCTCTTTTTAATGGTTTATTTTAATTGTAAAGGATGTAATAATGTAGTATTTCAGTATAATCATTAAGAAATTTGTTCGTAGATAGATGGCTTGATGACAAAAAGCAAATGCATTGCTTATTCAATGTACCATCTGGAAATAAAATTGTTGACTTTGAACCACACACAGCACAAAAACACACAATCACACTCACACACACACACTCTCTCTCTCGTCTTCTCTCTCTCTCTCTCGTCTCTCTCTCTCCTCTCTCTCTCTCTCTCGCTCTCAGGTGCAGGCAGAGATGCTGTTGTTTACAGGTGTTGCTGTCACTGGTGTTGACTGTTAAAGACTCTGACAGCTGTGGGCAGAAAGGAGTCTCTGTATCGGCTGGTTCTGCTAAACAAAAATGAGAGAAAGACTTCAGAAAGAAACAACTTCAGATAGAAAATTCGAGAAAGAGTTCAGAAAGCAACAACTTCAGATAGAAAATGAGAGAAAGAGTTCGAAACAACTTCAGATAGAAAATGAGAGAAAGAGTTCAGAAAGAACTTCAGATAGAAAATGAGAGGAAAGAGTTCAGAAAGAAACAACTTCAAAGAAAGAGGTCAGAAACAAACAACATCAGATAGAAAATGAGAGAAAGAGTTCAGAAAGAAACAACTTCAGATAGAAAATGAGAGAAAGAGTTCAGAAACAAACAACTTCAGATAGAAAATGAGAGAAAGAGTTCAGAAAGAAACAACTTCAGATAGAAAATGAAGGAAAGAGTTCAGAAAGAAACAACTTCAGATAGAAAATGAAGGAAAGAGTTCAGAAAGAAACAACTTCAGATAGAAAATGAAGGAAAGAGTTCAGAAAGAAACAACTTCAGATAGAAAATGAAGGAAAGAGTTCAGAAAGAAACAACTTCAGATAGAAAATGAGAGAAAGAGTTCAGAAACAAACATCTTCAGATAAAAAATGAAGGAAAGAATTCAGAAAGAGCTTCACAAAAAAATTGAGAGAAAGAGTTTAGAAAGAAACAACTTCAGATAGAAACTGTGAGAAAAAGTTCAGAAAGAAACGACATCAGATAGAAAATGAGAGAAAGAGTTCAGAAACAAACAACTTCAGATAGAAAATGAAGGAAAGAGTTCAGAAAGAAACAACTTCAGATAGAAAATGAGAGAAAGAGTTCAGAAACAAACAACTTCAGATAGAAAATGAAGGAAAGAGTTCAGAAAGAAACAACTTCAGATAGAAAATGAGAGAAAGAGTTCAGAAACAAACAACTTCAGATAGAAAGTGAAGGAAAAAGTTCAGAAAGAACTTCAGATAGAAAATGAGAGAAAGAGTTCAGAAACAAACAACTTCAGATAGAAAATGAGAGAAAGAGTTCAGAAACAAACAACTTCAGATAGAAAATGAAGGAAAGAGTTCAGAAAGAACTTTAGATAGAAAATGAGAGAAAGAGTTCAGAAAGAATTTCAGATAGAAAATGAGAGAACGAGTACAGACAAAAACAACTTCAGATTAGAAAATAAGAGAAAGAGTTCAGAAAGAAACAACTTCGTATAATGACAATAATTTATTCAAAAAAACCAAACAACTTCGTATAGAAAATGAGAGAAAGATTTCAGAAAGAATTTCAGATAGAAAATGAGAGAAAGAGGTCAGAAAGCAACAACTTCAGATAGAAATTGAGAGAAAGAGTTCAGAAAGAATTTCAGATAGAAAATGAGAGAAAGAGTTCAGAAAGAATTTCAGATAGAAAATGAGAGAAAGAGTTCAGAAAGAATTTCAGATAGAAAATGAGAGAAAGAGTTCAGAAAGAATTTCAGATAGGAAATGAGAGAAAGAGTTCAGAAAGAAACAACTTCAGATAGAAAATGAGAGAAAGAGTTCAGAAAGAAACAACTTCAGATAGAAAATGAAGGAAAGAGTTTAGAAAGAACTTCAGATAGAAAATGAAGGAAAGAGTTTAGAAAGAACTTCAGATAGAAAATGAGAGAAAGAGTTCAGAAACAAACAACTTCAGATAGAAAATGAGAGAAAGAGTTCAGAAACAACTTCAGATAGAAAATGAGAGAAAGAGTTCAGAAAGAATTTCAGATAGAAAATGAGAGAAAGAGTTCAGAAAGAAACAACTTCAAAGAAAGAGTTCAGAAACAAACAACATCAGATAGAAAATGAGAGAAAGAGTTCAGAAAGAAAGAACTTCAGATAGAAAATGAGAAAAAGAGTTCAGAAAGAAACAACTTCAGATAAAAAATGAGAGAAAGAGTTCAGAAAGAATTTCAGATAGAAAATGAGAGAAAGAGTTCAGAAAGAATTTCAGATAGAAAATGAGAGAAAGAGTTCAGAAAGAATTTCAGATAGAAATTGAGAGAAAGAGTTCAGAAAGAATTTCAGATAGAAAATGAGAGAAAAAGTTCAGAAAGCAACAACTTGAGATAGAAAATGAGAGAAAGAGTTCAGAAAGAATTTCAGATAGAAAATGAGAGAAAAAGTTCAGAAAGCAGCAATTTCAGATAGAAAATGAGAGAAAAAGTTCAGAAAGCAGCAACTTCAGATAGAAAATGAAAGAAAGAGGTCAGAAAGCAACAACTTCAGATAGAAAATGAGAGAAAGAGGTCAGAAAGCAACAACTTCAGATAGAAAATGAGAGAAAGAGTTCAGAAAGCAACAACTTCAGATAGAAAATGAGAGAAAGAGGTCAGAAACAAACAACTTCAGATAGAAAATGAAGGAAAGAGTTCAGAAAGAAACAACTTCAGATAGAAAATGAAGGAAAGAGTTCAGAAAGAAACAACTTCAGATAGAAAATGAGAGAAAGAGTTCAGAAAGAAACAACTTCAGATAGAAAATGAGAGAAAGAGTTCAGAAAGAAACAACTTCAGATAGAAAATGAGAGAAAGAGTTCAGAAAGCAACAACTTGAGCTAGAAAATGAGCAAGTTTAGAAAGCAACAACTTGAGCTAGAAAATGAGCAAGTTCAGAAAGCAAGAACTTCAGCTAGAAAATGAGAGAGTTCAGAATGCAACAACTTCAGCTAGAAAATGAGAAAGAGCGATCAGAAAGCAACAACATCAGATAGAAAATGGGGTAAGAGAGAGTTCAGAAAGCAACAACAAGACATATAAATTAAAAATGAGTTCGGAAAGCAGCAACTTTAAATCGAAAATGAGGAAAATGGGTTTACAAAGCTACATCTTGAGCTAGTAAATGAGAGAGTTCTATAACAACAACTTCAGCTAGAAAATAAGCAGAGAGAGAGAGTAAAGAAAAAAAACACAACTTCAGCTAGAAAATGAAAGAGAGTTTTAAAAAAAGGTAAAACATCAGATAGAAAGTAAGCAGAGAGAATTCAGAAAGAAATAACTTCAGCAACAACTGCATATACAAAATGAGGAGACAGAGTTCAGAAGGCAGCATCTTTCGCTAGAAAATGAGAAAGAGTGTGAGTTCAGAAAGCAACAACTTCAGCTAGATATTGAGAGGAAGTGTTCAGAAAGCAACATCAACTAGAAAATGAGAGGGAGAGAGTTCAGAAAGCAACAACTTGATTATAGAAAGTGAAAATTAGTTCGGAAAACAACAACTTCAGTTCGAAAATGAGGAAAAATATTTCAGAATACATCTTGAACTACAAAATGGGAGAGTTCTAAAACCATAACTTTAGCTAGAAAATGAGCAGAGACACGTCAGAAACCAAGATCTTCAGCTAGAAAATGAGAGAGAGAGAGTTGAGAAAGCAACACCTTAAGCTAGAAAATGAGGTGAGTTCAGAAAGCAACAACTTTAGCTATAAAATCAGAGACAGACAGTCCAGAATCAACAACTTGACAAAGAAATTGAAAATTAGTTCAGAAAATAACAACTGTAGTTAGCTAATCAGGAATGAGAGTTCACAAAGCAACATATTGAGCTAGAAAGTGAGAGTTATGATAGCAATAACTTCAGCTAGAAAATGAGAGAGAGTTCAGAAAGCAACAACTTGAGCTAGAAAATGAGAGTTCAAATAGCAACTTTATCAGCTAGAAAATGAGAGAGAGTTCAAATAGCAACAATTTGAGCTAGAAAATGAAAGAGTTCGAATAGCAACTTCATCAGCTAGGAAATGAGAGAGTTCAAATAGCAACAACTTGAGCTAGAAAATGAAAGTTCAAATAGCAACTTCTTCAGCTAGAAAATGAGAGAGAGTTCAGAAAGCAACAACTTGAGCTAGAAAATGAGAGTTCAAATAGCAACTTCATCAGCTAGAAAATGAGAGAGAGTTCAAATAGCAACAACTTGAGCTAGAAAATGAGAGTTCAAATAGCAACATCTTCAGCTAGAAAATGAGAGAGTTCAAATAGCAACAACTTGAGCTAGAAAATGAAAGAGAGTTCAAATAGCAACTTCATCAGCTAGAAAATGAGAGAGAGTTCAAATAGCAACAACTTGAGCTAGAAAATGATAGCTCAAATAGCAACTTCTTCAGCTAGAAAATGAGAGAGAGTTCAAATAGCAACAACTTGAGCTAGAAAATGATAGCTCAAATAGCAACTTCTTCAGCTAGAAAATGAGAGAGAGTTCAAATAGCAACAACTTGAGCTAGAAAATGATAGCTCAAATAGCAACTTCTTCAGCTAGAAAATGAGAGAGAGTTCAAATAGCAACAACTTGAGCTAGAAAATGATAGCTCAAATAGCAACTTCTTCAGCTAGAAAATGAGAGAGAGTTCAAATAGCAACAACTTGAGCTAGAAAATGAGAGTTCAAATAGCAACATCTTCAGCTAGAAAATGAGAGAGAGTTCAAATAGCAACAACTTGAGCTAGAAAATGATAGCTCAAATAGCAACTTCTTCAGCTAGAAAATGATAGCTCAAATAGCAACTTCTTCAGCTAGAAAATGAGAGAGAGTTCAAATAGCAACAACTTGAGCTAGAAAATGATAGCTCAAATAGCCACTTCTTCAGCTATAAATTGAGAGAGAGTTCAAATAGCAACAACTTGAGCTAGAAAATGATAGCTCAAATAGCAACTTCTTCAGCTATAAATTGAGAGAGAGTTCAAATAGCAACAACTTGAGCTAGAAAATGATAGCTCAAATAGCAACGTCTTCAGCTAGAAAATGAGAGAGAGTTCAAATAGCAACAACTTGAGCTAGAAAATGATAGCTCAAATAGCAACTTCTTCAGCTAGAAAATGAGAGAGAGTTCAAATAGCAACAACTTGAGCTAGAAAATGATAGCTCAAATAGCAACTTCTTCAGCTATAAATTGAGAGAGAGACATAAGTCAGAAAGCAACAAATTCAGCTGGAGAATCAGTGTGACAGAGAGTTCAGAAAGCAAAAATGTGACATTGAAAATGGGTTCAGAAAGCAACAACTTCAGTTACATAATGAGGAAAGAAACTTCAGAAAGCAGCATTTTGAGCTAGAAAATGAGAGTTCTGAAAGAAATAACTTCAGCTAGAAAATAAGCAGAGAGAGTTCAGAAAGCAAGAGCTTTAGCTAGAAAATGAAACAGTTCAGAAAGCAACAACTGCGGATAAAAAATGAGGAGACATAGTTAAAAAGAGCGAAATACGAAATACAAAATTTTATTTAAAGAGGGTAATAGATTAAGTACAATGCCTTTTTTTCATCCTGCCCTCAAAATGGAAAAAAGTATTAACACCAAAGCAAAGCAAAATATTTGAAGGAAAAAAAGATGGAAAGGAAAAGGGTAAAGGAAATGACAAAAGAAAAAATACACCAAGAATATATAAATACATCAAGAACAAGAAGGTAGTAATGTCGTCGCTATCGTCGACGCCAATGTAGCAGTAGTAGTAGCAGTAGCAGTAGTAGGAGAAGGAGGAGGAGCAGCAGCAGCAGCAGCAGCAGCAGCAGCAGCAGTAGTAGTTGTAGCAGCAGCAGCAGCAGCAGCAGCAGCAGCAGCAGCAGCAGTAGTAGTTGTTGTAGTAGTAGTAGTAGTAGTAGTGGTAACAGTAGTAGTAGTGGTAGTAGTAGTTGTTGTAGTTGTAGTAAAGGTGATGTTTTACGATGCCAGGGATAGTGACGACGATGGCAGTGCCGACGATGATGATGTTGATAACAAAAACGACAGTGGTGAAGATGATGACAAGAGAGAACTCAAGAACTCAAGAATTTAATTGTATAGGCCATACAACCCGTTACAAATATGTGGGCAATCAGGAATGACTGGATGTGTTGAATATGGCATTACAGTAGAACAAACACATTGTAAAGGAAACAGCAGTAAATCAAAGGAATCCACGGGGTTTCCAAATGACATTAGCGGCGTTTGTTGGCATGATAAACATATCTGCCAAGATCATAGACACACGTATCATCTTGCATTAATCTTTGAAATGAAGTTAGCGAAGGATACATACTATATTTTTTCGGGATGAATTTCAGTCGTAAGTCACTGAGAAAACTGCAGTGAAAAAGAAAGTGCATTTCTGTTTCTATGCACTATGACAAAATGAACACTGAAGATCTTGCTCAGAAACGGCTTTTGTAGCGTTTTCTGTGCGTCTGTAGGTCTGATATTCCTAGTCAAATCTGATCCAAATGTCCGGATATGCTTATTAGGCACCAAGGAAAAGTACTTTTCCCATGATACAGATAATTTAAATGTACGATATACACTGAATCTCGTGCTTTGTTAATATTAATGTTCTTTTCCACTTTTGATAGAAACAATCGATCAATCTTTGCTTAAGCTGGCTTAAGAAAACTTTAGATTAGTGACACCTTGGTTTTCCCATACAAAGCCGAAACCAGTCTCGTATAACATTTTACAAATATGTGATACCCAACACATTTACCATCATTATGGAGGGGACAAAAGCATATTATAGGCCTTTCGTGGGAGTCTAGATTCTTCTAGTTCGGTCAGCCGCAGCCAATATCCGTTTGTACATACATATAACTAGAAATACGTAATGGGTAACGACCCGTTTCACTGTAAACCTTGTCATTTGGAGTTCGGGGGCTTACATTTAACAGTTTTTTTAAGAGCAAATGTGTGGACATTCTCCAACTGCTTTCTGTTGAGAAGGCCCCATATTTCTGCCCCATACAATAGAATCGGTTTAATTTGTGAATCAAACAGTTTGACAAAAATCTTCTGGTTGAAAATCTCCCATTTTCCATAGAGTTCTGAAGATGTTAATTACCCCTTTTTTTGCTTTACATGGAGTTCACGTACTGCTTTACTGAACGCCAATTTATTTGAAAGGAATAAGCCCAGGTATTTATAGGAATTTACGATAGCTATTTCATTTCCTTGTAAAACCAAACCTCTTTCTTAGGCACATGCCCACCATTTCTGAATTATGACGATAATCGATTTATCAAGATTTAATGCAAATCTAGCTTTTGTGATTGATTAGCAAGAACGTTTAGCTGGTTTTGTAACCCGGCAGCACTGTCCGATATTTAAACGATGTCGTCAGCAAACAACAAAATGAACATTTCTAGAGTATCGGGTAAAGCTGAACACCGTGTTTACCGTTTTTGATAACTTCTTGGGCCAACTCGTTGATAAATAATGAAAATAAGAGAGGGCTTGTTATTTCGCCCTGTTTTAAACCTTTGAAGAAAAGATATGGCTTCTGATTATCTTGTCCCATAACGAACCCGGACTTAACAGTTGCGTACATGCTCTGTAATATTTTCAATTTTTTCCCATTTACCCCATTTTTCTGCAGGTCGGCCAAAGTTTACTAAGAGAAATAAGGTCAAAAGCCTTTTTGAAATCGATAAAAGCGACATACAATTTTCTGTTTCTTAGGAGTTGTCTTTGGATAATTGCAAATAATGTGAAAATGTGATCTACCTGGAGTGATCTTTTCGAAAGCCTGCCTGTATTTCACCAAGGATATTTCTGTTTTCTCCCGAAAGCTGATAACCGTTTATTAATTATATAGCTTAGGAGTTTACTACATATTGTTTATTAATGAGATGCCTCTAAAATTTGTCTGGATTGTGGATGGTTCCTTTCTTATGAATGGGGTGTATGATAGCTTCTGTCCAAGATTCTGGATAGAGTCCAGAAAAAAAAATTCTTGTTAAACAGATGAACAAGAAAGGATTTTATTCTTCTATGTTTTTACTATGACTTCAAAATTCAGGGATAATGCCATCGAGACCAGCAGCTTTTATGTTTCAGATTTTTAAATGGCCTTAACAATTTCTTCCTCATTGATATCCGAATTTAATTCTATCACATCCTGCAGAATGTCCACTGAGTCAGATAAACATTGCACTGCTGCCAGTGACTTCCTCCTGTTCACTTCCCCCATCACCAAAGAGCCCTTTAAAATGTTCAACCCATTGCTCCATAGCTATATTGCCTATCTCCGATGTTTTCCTTGAAAATTTCTTTATGTGTCTCCAAAACTTTGCAGAATCATTTATACTGTTTACAAGTTCCTCTCTGCTTTTTCTTTTGAATTCTTTTTCTTTGGTGGCTAAAAGCTTTTTGTAATTTCTATGAGACTCCTTGGCATCTCCTACAAAGACCACATAAGCAACGAAAGCGTGCATAACAGAATCCAGCAAACCATTGGACCCTATGAGAACCTTCTAACGATCGTGAAAAAGCGTAAACTTAAGTGGTATGGGCATGTCACAAGATCCCAAGGAATTACAAAGACAGTTTTGCAAGGCACTGTCCAAGGAGGAAGAAGAAGAGGCAGACCAAAGAAGAGCTGGGAGGATAACATCAGTGAATGGACAGGCCTAGAACTCAACAAAACCCTGAGAAAGGCAGAACAGAGAGAGGAATGGAGGGAACTGGTTGCTGAGTCTTTGAGGGTGCCCCCACGGTCGTCAGACTACGGGACAGATAGATAGATAGATTACAGTATACTGTTCCGTCCAATGAAGACTTAGTGCGTAAAAAACCACAAAGAGCAGAACGAGTGACCCTTCTGGCATGCTCACACTCCCCATCAAACCACTCACTCCCTTTCTTTCTTTGTCCCCTGAATGTTTTCTTAAAACAGGAGGCGGCAGAAGACAGCATGTTCGTAAAAACATTTACAAACCCCATTAATGTTGGAATCACTGAGTAAGAACGCTTCATCTAGTTTCTGTAATTGTCAGGCAAATCAAGATTGCTGAGAAAAGTGTCCTGTTTGTCCTGCGACCATACAAAATTTATCAAAAAAACACTTCTGTCCTTTAATGTCAATTTTGGCATTACATAAAGCATGACAGACTATGGGCATATGCTTAGAATCAATACGTTCTTCAACATGCATGGGCACAAGGGGTTGAACAAAGAGAACAGGAAAATAAAAAGTAATCTATGACGCTGTTTACAGTGGTGGAGATAAATGTAAAGGAACCATTTCTGTCACCTGCAGTAGAACCATTTAGTATGTAAAGATCAAAATTGTACACAAACATAGCAAATTTTTCACGTAACTGTTTTGACTGTGATCTTGTGAACATCTCTGTGGGAGCAGTAGATACTCAGTATTGGAAGGGTTGCAAAGTTTGAAGGATTCATCTTGCTCGAAGCAAAAAGAATCACCATCAAAATACCATGGCTGTTTGCTTGCTGTTCTTGCATTTAGATCACCACAAAGATGAACTGGGGCATCATTATTGCCTTTAACAGTATTTAAGCATTTCAACGTCAAGCATTGAAATTTCCATCGTGAAATCACTATTTCATAAAATGGACTATCTGTTGGGTTTAGATATGTACAAAACATAAATACATCAGACAGTGTACCAAAAGTTCGTTAGATAGTTGCATTATGATCACATTGTTATATGGAGTTGACACATCTTTAACAAAATGCAAAATTCATTTCTAACTAAAACAACAACCCCACCACTATTTCTTCCTTGTTTTGAAAACTTCTGGACTTGTGCTGAAAAGCAGTATGACGGGAAATGCGCTTAACAAAAGTTGTTCATAAAGGTTTCAGTGAAACAAACGAAATCATACTGGGGACACAAAAGTGGGAAATGAAAATGTCCTTCAGTTTTGATGCCAAGCCTTCCCCATTCCAGGCCAGTATTGTGCACTGATGTGGGGGCGGGGGAAATGCTGTCACTCTTCCTCTTTAGGGTCATGACCTTGGCGTCATTTCTTTTTCTTAGAAGTACTGGTCTTTGAGGCTTGCTTCTTGTTTTTGTGGTGAGCACTCATCCCGTTAGTTGCAGTTTTTGCCCGCGTTCTGCCTGTCCGCCTGTCCGCAGAGGCTTGTTGTGAATTGCTGTCACTTAAAGTCCGTGCATCGCTGCTCTGCTCGCCTGCAATGTTCAGTGCAGGGGAATCCCCTGTCTGCTGCTCTGCCCTTTGCGGTGCGGCTGCACTTGGTTCTGTTGCAGGCTCTTTTCCGTCATCGTTATTCTTTTCTGAGCCATCCAGGGAAGGGTGGGGGTTAAACAACAAGCCATGGGTGGAGGGGGGAAGGGTGGAAGTTGTAGTGAGAGTCGTTGTTGTATTGTCTTTTTTGTCCTTGCAAAGTAGTCCGTCCTCAGCTGTCACATCTCTCCTCTACCTTCTCCGTGTTTTGGTTTCTGGGGAGAAAGGGAGGCTCAGTGCCGGAGGATCCCACACAGCGCACGGGGCGGAGTGCTGCGCTCCTCACACACTGTCTCATGGAGGGGGGCTGACTTGCTCTGTTGCTCCCGGCGCTGGACTCAGCCTCTGGACACTGGCAGCAGTCTCCACGATGTTCCTCAAGGCGGGAGAAGGAGACAGGTCTGGCTCTTCCACAGCTCCGTCAGAGGTGGATGGAACATCAGCCAACACCTCACTGTAGAGGCGTGTACCAGGGGCTATGGGTGCCGTCATGGGGTGTGGCCCTGAAGTTTCAGAGGAGGTGGATCTTAAAGCCTGACGGGGTTGCAGCATAGAGAATGTGTCTCGTCTTCTGTTCGCTTCTGTCTGCCTCCAACTTCTCCTTTCGCCCTGGGGGGAAGGGTAACGTTCCTTCTGTCCTTGAATGTCTCTGTGTGGAACTGATTTGTTTGGCTGTCGTATGCAGTCCTCTGGTGCCTTGAGTCCAGTTCCTCCCCGGTCCCCTGGGGGTAAGTGTGATGATCTCTCCGGTGATTCCCGCTGTACCTAGGGGGGCGTGGCTGGCCATCTTCCACTTGCAGTCGGCCTGCTCTGAAGTAGGCCAGTTGCCCTGCTGACGATGGTGCTCCACTTTTCTCTTTGGCGGACAGTCAGATCTGCAGAGATCCTGATGTTTTCTTGCCCGGGGGAGATCTCTCAGTGCTTTGTTGGTCAGGATTTCCATTTTGCTACTCCACCTGTGCATACGGACAATCAGTGGTCGCGGAGGATCTCTGTGTGTTCGCCGAGCTCCCGTGCGGTAGCACCTTTCAATATCCGATTCCTGCCATGTCTGTGATGATGAATACTCATTGAGCAGGTCGACAACATCCTGCAAACTGTTCTGGGTGGTTTCATAACCATCTTCTCTGACGCCAAGAAATTTCAAGGTACACTGTCGGGAATCCTTCTGCAGTTCTTCCAGCTCCCTTTCCATTCGGTCCCTCCGTTCATGAAAGTATGTTTGGTTTTCTTTGAGTTCGCAGATGTCTTGCCTGTCTTCTCGAACCCATTCCTGGAGGGAGTACAGCTCCGAAGCCAGACGATCAAAGGAACTTTGTAGTTTTGCCAGGTTCTCATCCACTTTATGGCACACGTCGGTAGCGTGGGTTTGAAGGAAAATCATGAAGTCGGAAAATTTGTTGTCCAGGGACATTTGTACTTGTTGCATGAAATAGTTGGAGTAGTTGTAGTCGTTATAGTCATTGTAGCTATTGTAGTTTGTTTCATGAGTGTAATCCCTGGTTCTGGATTCAGTTCAATGTCCCCACTCAACAGAGCAGGAGAAAGAACAGACAGTAAGTGCAGAGACAGTCACAGCAGTGCACCAGCCTGTCACTTCTGTTGTCACTGAACATGGCCGGGCCAGTGGCTTGTTTCTCTGTTGTGGTTTTTTTCCTCTTGCAGATATCTTCACTGCTATGCAGTAGAATTGTCAATTTTTTGTTTGTGGATTTGCTGTTGTTGGCATTTTGATGGTACATTTAGGCAGTCACTGGTAATTACCAATTCCTGCTTAATTAACAAAAAATGTCATTAATTGCAGAGAGTGTAAAAACACGTCTTGCTGCAACTGTGAACACGAGTTCACCCCGATGACAAGAGAGAGAGAGAGAGAGAGGGGGGGGGGGGGGGGGAGGGAGGAAGGGAGAGAGACAGACAGACAGACAGAGAAAATGAGGGAGAGTTTCCAAATACAAGATGACATAATTATGTAGAAATAACTGCTGCGCAAAATCAAGTTTTAAAAAATGGTAGGAAAGTACACGTAACAAATGCTCTCTACAAATGTCGCACAAATTAATAGACAAACTGGCAGTTAAGAAAACTGACATACCACAAGCATGTAAACACAATCAAACAAAGCATACCACTGAACAGCATACCACTATGTAGAAATTGTTGATCAAATTTGAGGAGAAAGTGACGCCAAGTTTGTACTTTTCATTAAAAAGTCATGATACAATGTTTTGAACCTTTTATGATTTGTTTCAGTTTTTAAAAAGACAGGAGGTCTGTTCCAGAGCCAGCTTCCAGAAAAGGACAGACTTGACTTATAAATATGGAGTAATTCTACGCAAAGGAAGATCAACAGTGTGCGAGTGCCCAAATTCATTAACTGTAAACATGTCTCTTAGTGATGGTGGGACAATGCCATGAAAAATTTTATGCATAAGAATTCGTTTGTTGAACAGTAGTTTGAAGTTTAACGGAAGGAGGTTATTATCTCGATAATCAGCATCAGTTAATGAACATGACTTATCTAATACAAGTTTAACAGCACGTTTATGAAGTCTAGTAATAGATTTAGTTAAGTTGTTGCTTGCCAGATCCCAAAGAGTGGCAGCATAATCAATGCTTGACTAAATATAAGAATAAAAGAATATTTTTCTTGCGTGCAGAGACAAAAAATGGTTTATTTTACGCAGTTGAAATATTTTTGAGGCAATGTTTCTTGATAATCTTTTGATGTGATCTGACCAAGATAAATTGTTATCAATAGTTAATCCTAAAAGTGTATGACTTGAAATTTCTTCTATTATATCATCAATTATATAGAGAGATGGTTTATTTACGTTAAGATTTTAACGTTTTTGCCTAGTTGAAATAAGCATGAATTTTGTTTTGTTCGGATTGAGTGCCATGTAATTCATATGTGTCCATTTGACAAGAATATCTATGTTTTCTTGCATTACTTGAAAGATCTGGTATGGATCCCTATCGGTTGTGTCTATGGTGGTGTCGTCTGCAAAAAAAATCACAGGATGTTGTAAAAGATAAAGGCAAGTCCTTGATATATAGAGAAAATAGCAGGGGACCAAAAACAGACCCCCTGAGGAACACCGTAAGTATTTGGAAGGTACTTAGAAAAGCAATTGTTAAGATAAACTTTTTGCTGTCTGTTAGATAGAAAGGAACAAATAAGTTCGAGGGTATTGGGAGATATGTTATAGTTGGCTAGTTTCTTTAAGAGGAGATTGTGATCAAGGACGTCGAATGCCTTGGCAAAGTCAACAAAGAAAACTCCAGTAAATTGGTTTTTGTTTGTATTGGATAGCCATCTTTCAGTGATTTTTAATAATGCTGTATTACACGAATGGTTGGCTCTAAATCCATATTGGTTGGGATGTATGAGATTATACTTATTCAGATGAGCAAGAAGGCATTTATACATGTGCTGTTCTAAAGGCTTTGTGAGTGTTGACAGAATGGATATTGGTCGATAATTGGAAGGGTCAGCAGTCTTTCCTGATCTGAACAATGGAATTACTTTGGCTTGCTTTAATATTTTTTGGGAAATGTGTTTTTACTCATACAAAGATTATAGATATATGTAAGTGTGTCAGTTATTACAGGAGCAGAAAGTTTTAGAACAATACTATCCAGTCCATCTAGTCCACGTTTTGCTGTTTGTTTTAAACCTTTTAAAGAAATAAACACGTCGTGGACACTAACAGGTGTGATGCTGAGCTTTGTATAGATGATAATAATAATAATGATAATGATAATAATAATAATAATAATAATAATAAATGGAATTTATATAGCGCTATATCTTGCAGAGACAAATCAAAGCGCTTGCACTAAACTCACTCTTACACAGTCATACAACCAGTAACAAGTAATAGTTCCATCAAGTCCAAATGTGCACGCGCACACACACACTAACACACACACACACACACACACACACACACACACACACACACACACACACACACACACCGAGGTCACACACCCTGGCAGGGCAATAGAATCTTGGCTGTTGAAGGCAGGGAAAAACTATGAGATGAAGCAGGAGAGGAAAATCCCAGGTTTGAAATAAATATGTCGAGACTGGATCCAAAAGTGTCATAAGAAGGCTTTTGGCGGAGAGATAGAGGGAGATCATTGCACATCAATGGACCAGAAAATTGAGAAAGAGCGACGGCCGATGGTGGATTAGTTGAATCTAGGTATTCCTAAGGACAAGGTATCTGCAGCAGAGCGGAGAGAACGAGAAGGAGTGTACAAGTGAAGACAGTGATGTGGAGAGGTGTGATGTAGTATGAGTGATGTGATTTGGAGTGATGTGGAGAGGTGTGATGTAGTCTGGAGTGATGTGGAGAGGAGCTGTGTAGTCTGGAGTGATGTGGAGAGGAGCTGTGTGGTCTGGAGTGATGTGGAGTGATGTAGATGTTATGGTTAGAGCAAAAGGTTTTTAGGTCTCTTAAATCACTGCTATCTGAATTGTCATTAATGATTATCTGAGATATCTGAGATAACACTGTTGAAAAATGATAATTTATTACATCAGCTGATATATCTTTAATGTTATTTGAAGTATTACTTATATTTTTATTTGTTAGTTTATTGATGGCTTTCCAAATGGTCTTACTATCTTTGTTTTTATCAACTAGTTGTTCAAAGTATTTCTTTTTTTCTGTTCTTAAAAGACTACTAACATAATTTCTTTGCTTTTTATATTCTTCACGAGATCCTCTTTTTAACAGGTTATCTCTTAAATGAATATTTTCTTGAACTTGCTTAGTGAGCCATGGTGGTTTAATTAAGTATTAAACTCTTTTTGTCCGAAGAGGAGCATGTTTATTGTAAATGCCACAGAAAATCTGATACCATAGATCAAGAGCATGATCTGGATTGGTCAGCTGATATACACTGTTAAGGGAAGAGTTTATAAGATCTTGCAAGAATTTGTTAGTATCGAATTTGGAAAAGTTTCTATACGTTATAGTTTTATGATTAAGTTTGGGGGTTTTTATTCCTTTTTTGGCCCAAAGTGAAAACGGGGAAAAATGGTCGTTTCAACCAAAAAATGGAACAGTTTCTCAAAAAACGTATTGGGTTTGGTTTTATAAAAATGGTTTTTAACAGTTTTCATGTCTTAGTAATTAGGGGTTGGTGTTTTTTTATCTATTTTTAAAAACGAATAACTGGACTGTTTGGCCCATTGGTTATTTGTTTAATAAAAGCCCAATTTTTAAAAAGGGTCCCTGATGTTTTATGCCCTTTTGGGAAACCCTCATTAATATTTCCATCATATCTATATAACGATTAATTCAGTTAACATTTTCAGCAGGATTTCTGTACAAAAAACACAAAAGAAGGGGTTTAGAATGTTTGATTTTGATTTCTATCCAAATTGTTTCTAGGGTATGCTGCTCTAAATCTATTAACCTTTTAAACTGAATAGAGTTGTGAATATAGACCATTAAACCTGTTTCATGAACACTATGGGGGTCTCTACGAACAACGGTATAGCCTGGAATGGAGATGTCATTACCCGAGATATGAGGATTTAAATGCGTTTCAGAAAAGCCCAAAACATGGATTTTTTTCAGAATTTGATAGAATTGCAGGTATTTCTGTCGATTTGTTTATCACATGACTGATATTTAAGTGTCCTACACGAAAACCTTGTTTTGTTAGCCAAGTACTATTGTTCCCAGACATGATAGCTGTAAAACACTTGTATTATTGTGCACAATTCAATGAATAGCAAATTCATAAATAAGAAACAACTGAAAAAGAACTCCTAAAGACAGTATTTTTAAAAACCTTCAAAGTACAAAACACAAAAAAGGCAAAAAATGGCTATTTGCAAACTTTGCAAAACGATAATCAAGGGGAAAAGACAAATACAAAAAGTTCAGGAAAAATCTGCAAAACTGACTCCAACAAAGCAAATTCACACTTTACCTTCTCTGACAGTCAGAAGTTCCGTTCGCCAAGGCCAATAATCCAATCCCTCCAAAAAGTACAACATAAGTTTTGTTTTATCTCTCTCTCTCTCTTTTTTTTTTTTTCAAGATACGCCCAGCTCGGTTATTCTTTCAGATACACGTCCATGCACACTCTATTCACTTTCCATGGATTGTGCTTACAAAAACAAGCTCACATTCAGACACATAAGCACACAACACAGGCATGAAAGCAAGCAGACATGTTAGCCGTTTCACATTTTCCCCTCCAATATCACTCCTCTCTCCCCTATCTTCTTCTTCACACGCACGCGCGCGCGCGCGTATACACACACACACACACACACACACACACACACACACACACACACACACACACACACACACACACACACACACACACACACACTCATACACATGCGTACTCACATACACATACGCACACATACACACACATACTCGCGCGTGCGCACTCGTGCACACACTCACACACTAATACGTTAACACATGCATACACATCAGTGATAACATCAACACACACGCATATGCATGAGAATCATGTATGTCTTCTGGGCAATTTTGCATCATGGAGGTTTGTTGCTGAGACAACAGTTGGGATGCCATTCTGAGCAAATCAAAGACATAGGTATTGACCCTGTCACCACTTGTGGAGTGACCAGGGAGTCTTGGGTCGTGACTGGAGACTTGAGAAGCCAAGACTGGGGGATCAGGACAGTAGTTACTGAGGTAGCCTCTATCCTGACTGTAGTGGCTAGATGCTGGCATATGTGTTTCTGATGTGCTTGCATTGTTAGGGACAAAGTGAAGGGGAGGGGGTGGTTTTGAAAATGAGGGGAGTGTTCGTCGGGGACCAGAACTAAGAGTAGGATGGTGAAGTAAAGAAGGAGGAGGAGGGCAGGGTGAGGGGATGGGGGCAGTAACCACTGTGGGGTAAGGATGTAAATCTCCAGAAGTGTGCTTGTTCAACGTGCAATCTGTCTGCCCAGAAGGTGAAGCTGATCTCATTTCTTATTTCATCTCTGAAAAGAACATTGATCTAACATTTCTTACAGAAACCTGGTTAAAACCACACGGTCATGAACCGAAAATAAAACAACTGACACCACCTGGTTATAAAACTCTTTCTCTTCCCCGACCCTCCCGTGGAGGTGGCATTGCCATCGTTTATAAAGATACACTCGAACCTGCTTTTTCTTTCTGTCACTCCCTTTTTTTCTCACCTGAATCTTTCGAAGTCTGTGAACTCAACTCCAACACACCTGGCCACTCTATTACTTTCTGCTGTCTTTACTGTCCACCTCCAAGCCGTAAGAATAATCTGACATCTTCCATTTTCCATCAAGACTTTCAGTCACTCCTGGATCACTACAACCTCTCTCCCAGCAAGCTCATCATTCTCGATGACTTTAACTTCCATTTTGATAACCAGTCTTCTTCTGATGTCAAATTTCTCTCTCTTTCTTTGTCGAACCACTCTCATTCTCAGCTGGTAAACGAAGCAACACAGAGATCAGGACATATTTTAGACTGGCTAATTACCAATGTTTCACAAGATCTGATCACATCTGTATCTATCACTGATGAACTACTTTCTGATCATTCCGCTGTTCTTTTCTCTCTAAATATTGCAAAGCCTATCAGAAAGAAAAAGTATGTCACCGGTCGCAACCTTAAGGCCATAGATATTCAAACTTTCTCTTCACAAGCTGCTGAACGCCTATCACAAACCTCTGACAACAATAACCCCCTCTAAACACTACAATGATGTTCTCAGCCAACTGCTTGATGAGCATGCACCTCCCACTGACCGTCTCCTACCTGATAGGCCATGTGCGCCATGGTACACCCATGACATCCTGGTCGCAAAGCGCAAACGCAGGCAATTAGAGCGGCAGTGGCGAAAATCAAAAACGGAAATTAATAAGCAGCTCTTTCGTAAACAAGTAAACAAAGTCAAATCTTTAATTCTTTCAGAAAAAAACAATGTATTACTCTTCTCAAGTTCTTGATGCCACGTCTATGAAATCTCTTTTTTACCTCACATCTACTCTTCTTGGATCTGTGAAGGCAAGCCCTCTGCCTTCCATCCACAACCACTCTGAACTTCCATCTATATTTTCTGCATTCTTTTCTGAAAAAGTCTATAACATTTGCTCCAAACTGGATCAGACTCCTTTCCAGCCTACACTTCCTGATCCCCAATTCTCTGGCACTCCTCTCCTTTACTTTCATCCGACAAGTGAGAAAGGTATCATGACAATTCTGAAAGAAATGACTATAAAATCATGTGATCTTGATCCCATACTTGCTTCTCTTTTCGCAAAGTGCCTACCACAACTCATACCCGATATCACGAAAATAGTGAACTCATCTCTTGTTTCAGGAAATGTTCCATCAGCTCTCAAAACTGCTATAGTCATTCCTCTACTCAAAAAGCATGACCTTGACCCTAACATTGTGAAGAATTATAGTCCTGTTTCCAATCTACCAATCATTTCTAAAGTCCTTGAAAAAGTAGTTCTCTAACAGCTCAACAACCACTTTCTCTCCAACAATCTTCTTCCTGAGTTTCAGTCTGCCTATCGCGTCAACCACAGCACTGAAACCACCTTATTACACACTTTAAACACGCTTCTACTCGCTTCTGACTCAGGGAAAATCTCCCTTGTCATTCTACTCGACTTATCAGCAGCCTTCGATACTATAGACCACTCAATTCTTCTCTCCCGTCTTCAAAAAACGTTCGATGTTTCTGGCATAGCCCTCACGTGGTTTAATTCATACCTTACTGACCGATTCCACACAGTTGCAGTAAACAAGATTCAATCAAAACCTGCCAAACTGGAATGCGGAGTCCCACAGGGATCAGTTCTAGGCCCTGTTCTTTTCACTCTTTACACTGCCCCACTGTCTCATATAATAAACCGTCATCAAATAAACCATCATTTTTACGCAGATGACTCTCAGATTCAAAGCAGTGTTAATCCTGAAAATCTGCCTTCTCTCCTGACAAATATGGCCCGCTGCTTTGAAGATATTCAAAACTGGATGACACAGAACAAACTACAGCTAAATGCAGATAAAGCCGAAGCCATGCTCGTAGGGACCAAACACAAACTATCTTTCATTACAACAGCTTCAATAGAACTTGGTAATACATCAGTCCCTCTATCCACTGCTGTGAAGTATCTAGGTGTTGTTATCGACAACACACTCTCTATGAAAAAATTCATCACCCAGACCTGTCAGTTGTGCTCCTATCAATTACAGCGTACTAGTGTAATTCGAAAGTACCTGTCCACTGATTCAACAGCCAAACTTGTCACATCTCTCATTCATTCACGTCTTGACAATTGTAATTCTCTTTTGTCTGGTCTGCCAGCATCATCTATCCACTCCCTTCAACGTATACAAAACTCCGCAGCTCGACTAGTTCTCAGAAAGAAAAAATCTGAGCACATTACCCCTCTCTTGCGATCTCTCCACTGGCTGCCTGTGCCACAGAGAGTAAATTATAAGATCAGTACCCTCTGCTACAAATGTCTCCACAAAACTGCACCTCCTACCTCTGTGAATATCTTAACCTGTACACTCCTTCACGTTCCCTCCGCTTTACTGCAGATACCTTGTGCCTACGAATACCTAGATTCAACCAATACACTGTTGGCCGCCGCTCTTTCTCTATTTTGGGTCCATCGACCTGGAATGAGCTCCCTCTCTCTCTTCGCCAGAAACCTAGTTATGACACTTTTAAATCCAGCCTCAAGACATATTTAGTTCAGACCTAAGATTTCCCCCCTCCTGTTTCATATCAGAGCTATCCCACCTTCACTTACCCAGACTAGTTCTCAGAAAGAAAAGATCTGAGCACATTACCCCTCTCTTGCGATCTCTCCACTGGCTGCCTGTGCCACAGAGAGTAAATTATAAGATCAGTACCCTCTGCTACAAATGTCTCCACAAAACTGCACCCTCCTACCTCTGTGAATATCTTAACCTGTACACTCCTTCACGTTCCCTCCGCTTTACTGCAGATACCTTGTGCCTACGAATACCTAGATTCAACCAATACACTGTTGGCCGCCGCTCTTTCTCTATTTTGGGTCCATCGACCTGGAATGAGCTCCCTCTCTCTCTTCGCCAGAAACCTAGTTATGACACTTTTAAATCAAGCCTCAAGACATATTTAGTTCAGACCTAAGATTTCCCCCCTCCTGTTTCATATCAGAGCTATCCCACCTTCACTTACCCATGTCCTATCACCCTGCTAAAGTATACGACCTAAGTGAGTGTGTGTGTTTGTGTGTGTGTGTATGTGCTTTTGTAAAACATTTGACTATTGAAATTTTATTTCATAGCTTTTGTCTGCAGTGCACTATGTTTGTAAATATCTGTTTGTTTAAACTATTGATCATTTATAATTGATTGCATGACTGTGTAAGATAAGGTTGAATGCATGCGCTTTGATTTGTCTTTGCAAAATATAGTGCTATATAAGTTCCATTTATTATTATTATTATTATTATTATTATTATTAAGTGTCACTGATGCTTCTGCCGCATCTCTTCTTCCATAGTTTTGATCATTTTGCCTTTGACGGTTTGCCCCAACAGGAAAGTTGTTTGTCACTGTTCTAGATTGAACATGTAGTGATGATTGGGGTATGGCTTCTTCACTGGCTGGTGTCATGTTCAAGCAAGTCTTTATATTGGCCACACGTTTTGCAGTTCCTTTTGCACTAGAATGGATTAGGTCCTGGTAGAGGGCTAGACGGGGAGCGCCTGTTGGGGTGGTGAAGGTGGAGTCATTGTCAATAAACGTCACACCCAGGCGTTCACAGACAGTCTGAAGGTGGTGATTGGATTGTCTGATGGAGTTGTTCAAGTGGTGTCGACCTCTGGCAGGAATGATGGAGCTGAACGTCAGTTGAGCTCTTGGAAAAGCAGCGTGACATCTGGAGATCAGCCTTGCCCATTCCTCTGCTTGTAGAGGACCTGCACGGCAAGAGTTCACGCCAACGTGGAGTATGACATGTTTTATGCCTGGGGTTGGTGGCACTGAAGTCAGCCAAGGGAACAGATCTTGTACCATCATACCCGGAACACAGATTTTGTATACAAATTCATTTCTTGGAGAGAACCTTCGTGTATTGAAAAATCTTACGACTGAATCTCCAATGAGGAGCATTTTTGTTTTTGTTCTCTCAGGAATGGATAGGTTTTTCAATATGTCCATGGAAGATGGTTTGGATGTAGACTGGGGGTTTCCAGAATCAGAGACTTGAGTCAGCCTTGGCTTTGGTAATGTTTCTCCTGTTTCGGTATACGCCGTTTCCTCTGGGTCTCTACTGAGCACTGAAAAATAATTCGAGGTGGGGATGGCGTACTCTATCTTTTTTTTCACCTTTTATTTCATCTTGTTCTTTACTAAGTGAGGGGATGTAATCTGAATGCAAACTTTTAACTGACTTTAGAGGAACACAGTCACTGTCATCTTGCTGTTCTGGGTCATGATTAGTATGAAAAGCCCCAGTATGGTCAGTTGAGCATGCGGACAATAATGGTGGTACGGGTGTTGTTTGGATGCTCATGTTTCCTGTGAGTTTTGGACTTTGAATCTTTTTCAGTTCAGACCGTACAGTTCCTTGATGAGATTTCAGAGAATGTATTTCCTTTTCAAGTGACATGTTTTTTCTGTTCTAGATGTATCACTCTAGACTTCAATTTTTCTAACTCACCATACAGCTCTTCTGATTTGTCTCTGCAAAGGATGCGAAATTCATTTTTTACATAAGCCTTTGTATCTTCAAAGAGAGAAGCAGTTGTCGTTTCTGATTCCATCATCCTGGAGCTGAGCTCTTCAAAATCTTCTTTTATCCGCTCCCAGTTTATTTGATGAAAAGTGCTTTTGGTTGAGGATAGCACTTTCGTTTTTGGTGTAAAATGAAGAGCACTTCTTCGAATGCTAGATTTTGTTTTCTTTCGTTTGGGCGTTTCTTTTTCTGAACGATTTGAAGTTGGCACAGGCTGAGAGGGATCTGTGCCTGGCAGGTCTTTGGAATGAGCATCTTTGTGGTCAGGAGTTGGAGGGAAAAGAATCACCTCAGATCTTGCAGTGCTGTCGTCAAGCAACAAAGAAGAAGAACAAGGGTGGTCGGGTGAGTCAGTCTCCACTGTAAGGGAGGCAGTAGAGGACACTGGCAGCTCTATGGCAGCAGGAGTCTGCAGATGAGGCGTTGCAGGAAAGCAGGAGATGAATCAGATGGGTGCTTGATGCAACCCTTTGATAAGTTGTTGTATGTTTCCATTTTCTAGGAATGTGGAAACAAAAGTTTTCAAGGTTTCACATTCAAGGTTGTCCCAGTTTTCGCAATCCCTACCTTGGCAGAGGAGGGTGCCCCCAGAATCATAGGAAAAATATAAGGAAATAGTCACGCATTTTCTGGAGTCACAGAGCAGTTTGAATTTTCTTTGTTCGAGATTTTCTTGGAGTGACTTACAAATAAGAGTGTCTGTTGTGGAAATGACCAAACCTTTTGCGTCATAATCAGTGACAGAAAATGTGATAATCAGTTCTTTTTGAGAACAGAAAAAACGTTTCTGGATTTTGTCTAAGGTAGGAAGGAGTTTATTGGGTTCAGCAGTGGCTGACTGGAACTCGGACATATTCCCCCTTCAGCTCACACACTCACTCATCCATCTCCGGGCTATCTGGCATCTTGTCACTGAAGAAGAGCTACTCTGTCATTTCACACATGGATGGGTAGGGGAATCCCCCCCCCCTCCAGCAAGACTGTTGAGGTAAAATTTCTTTGGTATCTGGCATATGATTGACACAACTTGAGCGTTGTTTGAAAAATTAACCACACAATAAAACAACAGCAGAAAAAAAAGCAGTTCTACCACTCCTGGATTACTGTTCTATCTGCACGTGCATTATAGACGTGTTTCACAGGATGATTTCTGCACTGTGCGTTGGATTGTCTTCTGCACACTGGTCATGTGTGCTGGCTTTCCTTTTGTTACACCTATGCTGCACGTGCAGCCAGACACCAAATCTTTTAGCGATATTTACAACTGAAAAAAAAGCCCTTCAATAATCCTTATTCATTTTCAAATGTTAATTACGGGCTACTCTCACCCACTCTTTTCAACATCTTCCTTGAGAGAATCATGGTTGATGCACTGGAACATCATGAAGGATCAGTCAGCATTGGTGGCAGAACGATCATAAACCTCCGCTTCGCAGACGACATTGATGGAATAGCAGGATCAGAAAAAGAGCTTGCCAGCCTAACAGAACACTTGAATAAGGCCTCCAAAACATACGGCATGGAAATCAGTGCAGAGACGACCAAACTGATGACTAATAACACCAACGGCATTAGCACTGATATCAGGGTTAATGACCAGAAGCTGGAAACAGTTCAAAGCTTCAAGTACCTGGGAGCCATTGTATCAGACCAGGGATCCAAGCCAGAAGTAGCATGCAGGACTGCACAGACAATAACAGCACTGTCAAAACTAAACACCATCTGGAGAGATTAAAATATCTCACTTATCTCCAAGATCAGACTAATGCGGCTCCCTTGTCATATCCATATTTCTGTATGCCTGTGAATCATGGACCCTGACTGCAGATTTGGAGAGAAGAGTACAGGCGGTGGAGATGAGATGCTTTCGGAGACTCCTTGGCATCTCCTACAAAGACCACATAAGCAACGAAAGCGTGCATAACAGAATCCAGCAAACCTTTGGACCCTATGAGAACCTTCTAACGATCGTGAAAAAGCGTAAACTTAAATGGTATGGGCATGTCACAAGATCCAAAGAACTTGCAAAGACAGTTTTACAAGGCACTGTCCAGGGAGGAAGAAGAAGAGGCAGACCAAAGAAGAGCTGGGATGATAACATCAGCGAATGGACAGGCCTAGAACTCAACAAAACCCTGAGAAAGGCAGAACAGAGAGAGGAATGGAGGGAACTGGTTGTTGAGTCTTTGAGGGTGCCCCCACGGTCGTCAGACTACGGGACAGATATATAGATAGATAGAATTACGGGCTTACCGTCGAATATTTTCAAAAAAGTTTTGCACATTCAGTTCACACAACACTCAATCAGTTACACTTAAAAATATCACTGAAAAGACCACACTATTTTGTACACAATTTCACTGAAAGAGGAGAGCGCTGGTTTGCACGTACGTCACCATAGGGAGAGGCAGAGTAGAGGAACATTTTGAGCTACAAAAATGAGAGAAAGAGTTCAGTAAGCAACACCTTCAGCTAGAAAATGATAGTACAGAAAGGAACAACTTGACATAGAAATTGAAAATGAGTTCGGAAAGCAACAACTGCAGTTAGAAAATGAGGCAAAATAGTTAAGAAAACAACATCTTGAGCTAGAAAATGAGAGAATTCTGAAACAATAACTTCAGCTAGAAAATAAGCAGAGAGAGTTCAGAAAGCAACAACTTCAGCTAGAAAATGAGAGAGAGTTAAGAAAGCAACATTTTCAGCTATAAAATTATGAGAGTTCAGAAAGCAACAACTTGAGCTAGAAAATAAGAGGAGAGAGTTCAGAAAGCAAAAACTTCAGCTAGAAAATGAGAGAGTTCAGAAAGCAACAACTTCAGCTAGAAAATGAGAAAGAGAGAAGTCAGAAAGCAACAACTTTAGGTAGAAAATGAGAGAGAGAGAGAGAGAGAGAGAGAGAGAGAGAGAGAGAGAGAGAGAGAGAGAGAGAGACGAGAGAGAGAGAGAGAGAGAGAGAGAGAGAGAGAGAGAGAGAGAGTGTTTTTAGTAACAACACCTTCAGCTAGAAAATGATAGTACATAAAGAAACAACTTGACATAGAAATTGAAAATGAGTTCGGGAAGCAACAACTGCAGTTAGAAAATGAGGCAAAGAGTTCAGAAAAAACCCATCTTGAGCTAGAAAATGAGATAGTTCTGAAACAATAACTTCAGCTAGAAAATGAGAGAGTTTAGAATGCAACAACTTGAGCTAGAAATTGAGAAAGAGAGAGTTTAGAAAGCAACAACTTCAGCTGAAAAATCAGTGACAGAGAGTTCAGAAAGCAAAATCTTGCCATAGAAATTGAAGTTGAGTTCAGAAAGCAACAACTTCAGTTAGATAATGAGGAATGAGAACTCAGAAAGCAGCATTTTGAGCTAGAAAATGATAGAGTTCTGAAAGAAATAATTTCAGCTAAAAAATAAGCAAAGAGAGTTCAGAAAGCAACATTTTCAGCTAAAAAAAGAGAAGAGAGAGTTCAGAGAGCAACAACTTTAGCTAAAAAACGAGAAAGTTCAGAAAACAACATCTTGAGCTAGAAAATGAAAAAGAGTTCAGAACGCAACAACTACAGATAAAACATGAAGAGACAGAGTTAAAAATGCAACATCTTGAGCTACAAAAATGAGAGAAATGAAAGTTCAGAAAGCAACACCTTCAGCTAGATATTGACGGTTCAGAAAGAAACAAGTTGACATAGAAATTGACAATGAGTACGGAAAGCAACAAATAACAGCTAGAAAATGAGGCAAAAGAGTTCAGAAAACAGCATCATGCGCTAGAAAATGAGAGAGTTCTGAGAGAAATAACTTCAGCTAGAAATTAAGCAGAGAGAGTTCAGAAAGCAACAACTTCAGCTACAAAATGAGAGAGTTAAAAGACAACAACAAGCTAGAAAACGAGAAAGAGATTTCAGAAAGCAGCAACGTCAGCTGGAAAAACAGAGAGAAAGTTTAGAAAGCAACAACTTCAGATAGAAAATCAGATAGAGTTCACAAAGCAACAACTACAGCGAGAACATGAGGAGAGGGATGTCAGAAAGCAATAGCTTAAGCTAGACATTGAGAGAGAGACTTCAGAAAAAAGACTTCAGCAAGAAAATGAGCGTTCAAAAAGCAACGACGAGTTGAAAATGAAAGAGAGTTGAGAAAGCAGCCACTTGAAATAGAAAAAGTTATAGAGAGTTCAGAAAGCAACAACTGAAGATCAAAAATGAGGAGACAGAGATGAGAAAGCAACATCTTGAGCTATAAATTGAGAGAGAGAGCTCAGAAAGCAACAACGACATTGAAAATGATTTCGGAAAGCAACAACTTCAGCTCAAAAATGAGGACAAAGAGTTCAGGAAACAACATCTTATGCTACACAATGATAGAGTTAAGAAAGAAACAACTTCAGTTAGATAATGAGAGAGAGTTCAGAAAGCAACAACTTCTGCTATTGAATGAGAGAGTTCAAAAAGCAACAACGTGAGATGGAAAATGAGAGAGATTTCAGAAAGCATAGACTTCAGCTAGAAAAAGGGAAAGAGAGAGTTCAGAAACCAACAAATCGAGCTAGAAGATATCAGAGAGAGAGTTCAGAAAGCAACAACTTCCGCTAAAAAATTAGGACAGTTCTGAAAGCAACAACTTTAGCTAGAAAATGAGAAAGAGAGAGAGAGAGAGAGAGAGAGAGAGAGAGAGAGAGAGAGAGAGAGAGAGAGAGAGAGAGAGAGAGAGAGAATGACAAATTCTTTTATTTCGAGGATAATGAATAAGCACCCATGTGCTTTTTACATCCAGTCCTCGCTCTTAAGGATATATATGATAATAAAATAAAGCCTATAGCAATACACTTACACAGTATACAGAAAAAACAATCTACACAAAAATCCCCACAAAAATCACCGAAGAGAGAAAAAAAAGTAGTCACACGTAAAAAAAGAAAGCAAAACAGAAAACACAGAAACAACCGAAAAATAGCAAGAACCAAGAGCAAAACAAAAGTGGCAACAACAACAAGGGGAGAGGGGACACCGAATAGTTCCCCCTCAACAACAACAACAACACACAAAAAACCCAACAACCCCAAACCAAACCAAAACAGAACCAAACAAAGCAAAACCTCCATAAAATAAAGGAGAACAAACCACTAAAGTCATTTTTCAATAACACAATAGCGATATACAAGTAAAACATTCACAATTATACAGAGAGGGAGAGAGAGAAGAGAGAGGAGAGAGAGTAGAGAGAGAGAGAGAGAGAGAGAGATGAGAGAGAGAAGAGAGAGAGAGAGAGAACTCTGAAACTCTGAAATTGTTTAATGTACATCGGCCTTTGGCCACAATACACATCGAGGGGCAAAATATTGAAGATGAAAAGTTGAAGATGAAAAAAATTCACATAAGTTTGGTAAGACTTTGGCATAATACCCTGGAGTGCACTCATAACTGTATACTCTTGCATAAGCATATTCCAACATCATGCCTAAATAAAGACTGTCGTATGCCAACAAATCAAAGCAAAACACAGCTAAAAACAAAAACTCAGTTCACCTTAACCACTTCCCAGGGTACCACAAAAAGACAATAGACCTATTAACAAAGTTATTGATGAAGCTATACCTGATATGTTAACGCCTTCTCACATACAAAATACAAACATCAAGCACATCATCAATCATAACATTTGAAATCATTAATGCTCATTAGGTTTTCTTGCATTTTCATAATAGTTACTATACTCACAAATTATTGGATTCTCAAAACATTCAAACCCGTCCAAAAAAAAAAAATACATCAAATACAACCATGTCAGCTCTAGGCACTGCAATGTTAACACAATGCTGTATGGGAAAAACAAAACAAAAAACCCAAAAAAACCCACACACACAAACCTCACACACACTGTGCTCTTTCATGTCATGTAACTTTTAAAAGTCATAAAAAGAGAAAATGGGGTGTTAATCAAAAAGTTGCAAGATATCACTTCAGAACAATATTCACCGTCCCCATGTCCTCTCAATCACATAAAATATGCAAATTTTCATCCGACAGTCCTATCTGGACACTTCCTCACTGCCTTCATAAACACACACACCCGCACGCACGCGGGAACACACACACGCACCATGCGCATGGGCATCCATCCGCTCTTACATTCAACCCCCTCCCCTCCAAATCACTCATACAACACATACCACACACTCACTACCACGCCGCACGCACAAACATACACACATGTTCGCGCGTGCACGAGCTTGTGCACACACACAAATATAAAAAAAAATGCTCCCAAAGGGCCCTCTCATTAAATTATAGCAACAAACATTTTAAAACAATGTTTCCACAATGAAGTTTTTTCTTCTGTTAATTGCATGGAACACGAAACTGGATAAATGTGCGTGTGATTTGGATTTGTAGCCCTGAGTAGTGCATGAAACGGGAAACATTGGCTGATTCTTTTAGAAATTTAGCAGGTAGATCCTCATACCCATCACCATTTAAATATGAATGTTGTTCATTTTCGATTTTTTTCTTTGCAACATGGACACATTTAATTTTGTACAATTTCACTGTACGATGCACATTATTGGTTTAGAGGAAGAACATTACAAAACCCTTTAAATTGTGTTATAGCAACTGGGAAACAGTATGTATCCATATCCAAAATATACCTTTCCTTCTCCAAAACGCTTTAAATGTCCTATACTTTGGTGTACCTGTCACGATCCGTAACAGCCCCATCCCATTCTTTCCTGACATGTCAACAAGCCTCTGTTTGAATAAATTTTAAAAATGCTTTTATATCCCCACACCCCGTTGCAACCAAACTATATTAAAGCCGTGACACACAGTATCTCTCTAATTTTTGAAGCCCAACACAGCTGACCACATTTATCAAGTTCAAGTAACATTTCATAAGCTTTACGTGGTAACCTTTCTTCAAACCCCTTTTGTAATAGTTTAAAAACCCAAAAACTTAAGCATGCTACATATGTATTTTACATACAATGGATTCTGCCCAATTCCCCATATACCATGTTGTTTGGGGTCCTGTTGGAACACCAAAAACCTCTTACAAGCAGCCCTATGAACCTTCTCTAAATGCTCTAATCTGTTTAGGTCCCCAAATTTTCAGCAAATATATCAAAATCGGTTGGATCTTAGCATCAACAATCTTTAAGAATGTGTCTGCTTTATTCTTTACATTTTTGGAAAACCTTTTTAACTTGAACTACGCCTTCTCCCTTTAGAAGCTAATTGAAGGGTTCCTCTTTTTGCACTTATCATAGTTTAAAGTTAAATCCCAAAAAAGCAATAGCTATTTACCACTTCTAACCTTTTACCATCAAAGAACCATTGTTCACGCTTCCCTAAAAAGCCCCCCTTTCTAATACCATTAACTTAGTTTTATCAATATTCACACAAAGATTCACATTGTCACAACAGCTCTTTAAAACATTCAATGGTTTTGAAGTCCACCTGGAGTAACTGACACCAATGCTACATCATCTGCAAATAGCAAAATGAATAATTCCATAGCATCAGTATCATTCAAACCCCCAAATGTTTACCTTTATCATTCATGTGATTTGCAAAATTGATTTATAAAAATTGAAAACAAGGTAGGGCTCAAAAACCATCCCTTTTCTGACTCCAACTGGTGTTTCAAACATGTCTGTTAATTCAGAGTTTACACTTTACACATGACAACAATGACATATAATAGCCCTCAGTGAAGCAAAATCTACCCCGCACACCCTGGCTTTAAGACATTGCAAGAGAGGAGGAGAGAGAGAGGAGGGGAGAGAGAGAGAGAGAGAGAGAGAGGGGAGAGAGAGAGGAAGAGAGGGGAGGAGAGAGAGGAGAGAGAGAGAGAAGAGAGGGAAAATTTTGGTATGATGTAAGGGGGGGATATATTTACTTTGTTTCCAGCAGGTCAGTTGTGGATTTTTATTTTTGATGCATCAAGTGGATGAAAAAATGACTTTTGAAAAATTGTTAATGATTGGTGTTGCCCTTAATGAGTCAGGAAGGGAGTTCCACGCACAGGGCCTGGTAGAGTAAGCAAGTTTTGAACAAATCTATTCTTGGGATTGGGACACTCGGCTTTGCAGTATTTCTGGAATGATTCATTAGGAACTTGTCTTTTAAGGATGAGGGAAAAGTTCCTGTCATTATCTTAAACATCATGATGCCTTTGTTAAATCTTAGTCTTTGGTGTAGGGGAAGAATATTTAACAGACTATAATCCACTTCTGGTAAGGTAGTCTTCTTCAGAAGAACCAGTTTAAGAGCACGTTTATACAGACTTAATAATGGTTTCATAGTGTTTGCACTAGCAGAATCCCACAGGGTTGAAAGCATAATCTATTGAAGATTGTATATAAGCTTGAGAAAAATAGTTTTCTTGAATGAAAGTCAAGAAAATGTTTGATTTTAGTCAATTGGTATACTCTTTGAGAAATGTATTTGCACAGATGGGATATGTGATGGTGCCAGCTGAGATTTTTTATTAATTGTTACTCCTAGAACTTTGTGGTGAGAGGCTTGTTCGATTGTTTCCTTTTCAATATGGATAGGAGAAAATTTATGAGATAGATTTTTATCGCTTTTGTCTGGTAGTGATAAGCATGCATTTTGTTTTATGGGGGTGAATAGACATGTGATTTAGTTCAGTCCATTTGACAAGATCATCAGTGCTATTTTGCATTGTCTTTGCAAGAGATTTAATGTCAGTATAGCTTGATTGTATGGTTGTGTCGTCAGCAAAAAGTTCGCATTTAGATTTGATATGGAGAGGAATGTCATTTATGTATAATGAAAAGAGAATTGGTCCTAAGATGGATCCCTGTGGTACTTCATAATGAATGGGTTTTAGTGTGGATGTGGACGTAGCTATTGAAACACACTGTTGTCTGTTTGTAAGATAGAAGCAAGAAGTTCAAGAGTATTTGTAGAGAGTTTATATAAGTCTAGCTTTTTAAGAAAGTCTGCGGTCAATTGTATCAAATACTTTTTTGAATTATAAATAATACTCCACAAAATTTATTGTCATTAATGTTTGACAGCCAATTGTCTACAAGACTAGTTAATGCCGTATGGCACGAGTGATTTTTTCTAAATCCAGATGATTTGGGTAAAGTAAGTTGTTAATAACTATATGATGGACTAGTGTTTATTAAATATTTTTTTTCCAAGGGTTTTGAAAGGTAAGATAAAATAGAGATTGGCCTATAGTTTGAGGAATCAGAAGTGTCCCCAGACTTGTGGATCGGAATCACCTTAGCAGTTTTGAAGGCGTTGGGGAAATAGTTCTTATGAAGACAAAGGTTATAGATATGTGTCAGAGTGTCTGTAATAACTGGAGCTGAGAGTTTCAGTATTGTGCCATCTATTCCATCAAGACCACGCGTACTTGATTGTTTGAGGTGAGTCAGGTAATTGTAGACATCAGAAACAGATATGAATGGTATGTGGAGTTTTGATGGAATACGCTTCTCTTGGCAGAATTGTTTTAGTTCATTGAGATCATTGGACTTCGAGTTATCATTTTTAATTATGTTAGAAGAAATATTAATGAAGTGATTGTTTAGAGAGAGAGAGTTAGAGTACAGAAACCAACAAATTGAGCTAGAAAATAAGAGGAGAGACTTCAGAAAGCAAAAACTTCTGCTAGTAAATGAGAGAGTTCAGAAAGCAACAACGTCAGCTAGATAATGAGATAATGAGAGTTCAGAAAGTATTAATTTCAGGTAAGAAATGAGGGAAAGTTCAGAAAGCAGCAACTTGAGCTAGAAAAATGAGAGATATATTTTAGAAAGCAAAAAGTCAGCTAGAAAATAAGAGAGAGAGTTAAAAAAGCAACAACTTGCGGTAGAAAATTAGAGAGAGAGTCAAATCAAGTCAAGTCAAGTCAAAAGCACTTTAATCATCCCATGAAGGGCAATTACAATACTGACAGGCAGATTGATACACATAAAAAAAATCTCAAAGACACAAAAAGCTATATTTCATATTCGTTAACACATTCCAAAATGACTTCAAATAAAATGTCACGAACACATACACAAACCAACACACACGCGTGCATGCGCACACACACATACATACACACACATGCGCGCGCGCGCGCGCATTCACACACATCAATTGTGAACACAATTCAAAACCCAATGACTAGAAGACATAAAAACTTATTTTTTGCGCACGCATATACGCAGCACGTACACACGCACGTACGTGCGTGTGCGAACACGCCCACGCACTCCCCACCATACACCAATATATGAATTCAATGTTTTAAGACCGTTGACTAGAACACAGACTTATTTCACACACCCATGCACTCACCCACACACACTTACACCCACACACACACATAATTATGTATTGACTACACTCATAACAATGACAATCAGGCAAGTAATTCAAAGAAATGTAAAACCATTGTGAATTCAGATTTCAAATGCTCACTGGCACAAAAAGAATTTCTTTTTCTGTTAGTTTTGCTGATGGGACACTGAAAACGGCATTCCGAAGGCAACAACTGAAATTCTGGAAACAAAGCATGGGAGGGATCAGCCAAAATGGCTGTGGCTTTGCGTACAAGCTGCTGATTGCAGAACGACATGAGATCTCTTTGTTCTTTTCCAATTATTTTTTAGCAGATTCTTACAATTCTCTGCAGGCCATTCTTGTTTTTAACACTAAGGTTATTGTACCAACAAATGAAAGCAAAACTTAGAATACTCTCTATGTAAGACTTGTAAAACAAGGAAAGAATCCCTTTGTCTACAAAAAAATGAGTTCAGTTTCCTCAGAAAATACACACGTTGTGGTCCCTTTTTGATAATAGCGTCAGTGTTAACGTCCCAGTTTAACTTGTGGTCAAAAACAGTTCCTAGATACTTATAGTTCGAAACGTTTTCAACTTCTTGATTATGGATAATAATATTCTTAGGAGTATGCCCTGATCTTCTGAAGTCGATAGGCAGGTCTTTAGTTTTAGAAACATTTAGCTCCAGATAGGCCTCGTCACACCAGTGTACGAACTCGGCGAGGGCTGGACCGTGGTCTAAGACTGATCCGGATAAGAGAGATAACAGAACACTGTCGCCTGTGAACTTTACCAGAAAGGAATTTTCATAGTTGCTTCTGCAATCATCTGTGTATAGAATGTACAGAAGTGGTGAGAGGACGCAACCCTGTGGAGAACCAGTGCAGGTAAATCTAACCGAAGAAAATATTTTGTTGGTCAAAACACGCTGTGGTCTGTTGGTTAAAAATTCAATCAGCCAAGAACAAGTTGATTGTCTACGTCAAATTTTGAAATTATTCTGTTAACCAGAACGTGAGGCTGCATTGTATTGAAAGCTGAACTAAAGCCAGCAAACAATATTCTGGCATGAGAAAGTAATAACTTAAACTAAAAAATAAGAGAGAGTTCAGAAAGCAACAAGTTCACCTAGAAAGTGAGAGAAACAGTTTTTAAAAAAAAGCAACAACTTCAGCTACAAAATGAGAGAGAAATTTCAGAAAGCAACAACTTCAGCTACAAAATGAGAGAGAAATTTCAGAAAGCAACAACTTCAGCTAGAAAATGAGAGAGAAATTTCAGAAAGCAACAACTTCAGCTACAAAATGAGAGAGAAATTTCAGAAAGCAACAACTTCAGCTAGAAAATGAGAGAGAGAGATTTCAGAAAGCAAAAACTTGAGTTAGAAAACGAGAGAATGAGAGTTCAGAAAGCAACGACTTTAGTTAGAAAATAAGAGAGAGAGAGTTCAGAAAGCAACAACTTCTGTTAAAAGTAGAGAAAGTTAAAAAAGCAACACCTTGAGCTAGAAAATGAGAGAGATTTCAGAAAGCAGCAAATTCAGCTAGAAAAAGAGAGAGAGTTCAGAAAACAACAACTCGAGCTAGAAGTTGAGAGAAAGAGAGAGTTCAGAAAGCAACAACTTCAGCTAGAAAATTAGAGAGTTTTTAATTTTTTTGTGGCCTCAGTTGCATGCAGGTCAGGAGCACCATCTTTTTTATTGGGGGGGGGGGGGGGGGGGGGGCGGGGGTTCTTTTCTCTTTTTTCCCCTTCTTTTTTTCCTTTTCTCTTTTATGTTTTTTAAGTGAGTGCTTTACACGTTTCTCTTCATTGACCAACCCCCCCAAAAAAAAACAACCAACAACACACAAAAACATAAAAAATAAACCCCTAGAACCCCAATTTTCTTTTTTTTTTGGGGGGGGGGGGGAGGAGGGAGGGTGTCTTTTTTCCTTTTTTTTTTTAAAACAGAACAACCTTTCTCTTTATCTTCCCTACTGTCTGGGCAATGACTCCCCCAGTGTGAATGCGCCTGGTTCTTTTGATTTTCAGCTGCGGGGACAATCGAGGGGTTTATAGTTGCTCTAGTGTGTGTGTTGTGTGCATTTCTAAGATTGGAGGAGTATTTACTTGCGGGGTTTTAGTTTTTGCTTAGTGTATGTGTGGAAGTTAATTTTCCTTTCTTTAACCATTTTCACACTTTATAAAAACTTGCCATGCCCTTGGGTTTTTCCCCTAATAAAAGATTGACCCTTTTACTAGTTTACCAAAATTTTTCTTAAGGTTTTTTTTTTTTTCCCCTCATCACCCATCATCATCATCATCTCATCTCATCACCATCATCACATCTCATCACAATCATCTTTTCCATCTATATCACCTTGGGCAAAGATATGTTCTTCAAAGGAAGAACCCCCACAAGCTGCACGCACCACGCACACATTCGCTCCGCACGCCCGCACGCGCGCGCGCCACACAACCACACACACACACACACACCACACACACAGACACACCACACACACCACACACACAACCCCACGCACCGCGCCCCCGGGGGACGGGGAACCATAGGGTTTAACATTGCGCCCAACCCCACGACCCGGGTTCGAATCGTTCAAGAGGGCTTCCTCTGGAGACAACACAGTACGGGGTCCGCTCTCCCTAAAAGTCCTTCGGATAAGACTATAAACTAGGCCGCGTAGCAGTCGCAGCAAAATTTTTTTTTCCACATCTTCACAATTCTTCTTTTTAAATCACATCTTCACAAAATACTTTCTATTTTTTCATGTAATTCATTTTTGACAATACACTTTTTTTTTTGAACGATTAAAAAAATATCGGGACAAAAATGTAATTTTTTACAGATTTTACTCTGTTAAATATTTAGTATAGTACGGAAAATTAAGTTACAGTAATATTCTCAGCTGTGCTTTTGTTAAAAAACACCTGGTATTGTAGCGTAAAATTTGGTTTTTTTGATTTACAAATGCACATTTTTCCAAAAAAGTATTTTTTGATGAAAACAATCTTTTCAGTAAGTTCCTTTGGATTTAGCCAAACAGTATGTCGTGACTGAGGGATGGGTTTTCCCATTTACAGACAAGAGAGTTTTTTCAATTTGCCCCAAAAACGTTTTATTTTTGGGGACATTAAAAAAAAGAAATTTAAAGAAATCAATTGTGTTTGAGCGTAGTCAAAAAAAACAGAATCAGATATCCATTTTAGTAGCAAATTTATTTGGGATACAGGTTGTGCAGTATTTTCCTTTGTGTTCTTAGCCTTACTTCTTTTGTAGCCTTTTGGCATAAGCCATTGTTTTGTAAAGCGTAAAGTAAATTTTCCCTGTGCCAGAAATAGCTGATGAGGGTAAAAGATTCGAAAACTTTTTTTGCCATTAGAGATACATAACTGCTTTGGTTTGGCAGCAAATTTTCCTTTTTTCTATACTTTATTTTCCCCTGAAAAGACTATTCCCTTTCTGTAATTGAAATCTTCATGGCCCAGAATTCGTTTTGAGTGCAAAATACTAAAAATTTTATTGCCTTGCTTTGTTCAATACTTCGCATTTCATTTGTGTCAACCCAACTTTTTCCCCGTGGGTTACTAATTCTTTAAACACGTACAAACCCCCTTTTTTTTCCATTTTTAAAAGTTGATTATTCATGTTTATACTTGTAAGTCTGTTTTAAAGGTGCTGCTGCCAATTTGTTCTGCTAAAAACTTTTTCCAAAAATTATTTTTTGATGTTTTATCAAAAAAAAAAGTTGTATGCATCTTTCCAAACCCTTCTAACTACTGAAAGTCCTTGCATTTCATTACTCAGAAATTAAACCCCGAACAAATGGGGTGCCCTGGGGAATTTTTTTAAATCCCCAAAGGGGGAAATGACACGCCGGGGGCCCTGTGCCTTATTGGCAGTCTACTACCCACTGCAATTAAAATATTCCCCCGTCTTTATAATCTGTTTTCATTATTTTCGTTTGACATTTTTTAACGCCCGTCATTACTATATTTTTCCTTTGCCCCAAAAAAATTTGTAAAGAGTGGTTGATTTAAAAGAAGGGTTTTGGAAAAGGCCCAAATGACTGCATAACGTTTTTAATGATGACAGAAAAGTTTTTTTTAACTTTTGTTTTGCCCTGTTCTTAGTCCCCTTTTACACCACTTTAACATGGTGAGTAAGTTGTTTCTATTTTTTTTCCCCTTTTTTCTATTTCTTTAGCCCTTTTCCCCGGTGCAAAGACTATTCCAGGATTTTAATTTTTTAACAAAATCAAAGGCAGATCATTTCAAAAAAAACCCAAACCCCTTCCCTTTTAAAAAACTTTGTTTTATTCATATTTTCGTATCCGAGAAGAGGGAAATTGTTTTTATTATTTCAGTTTTCTTGAGTTATATCATTTCTATTCTTCAGGGGAAAAAATTGTGTCATCATAAATGCAATATCTAGGTAATTGTTTTCTTTTACTCACTCTGGTAACTTTTTTTTCTTTTCCTAGGTTTTTTATTTTAAAAGCTAGAATTCTACGCTTAAAAGAAATGAGGGGGAAAAAAGGGCGCCTTGCTAATTTCCAATTTAAATTTTTAAGCTTTCTGATCCCACACCCTTAAATTTTTGTGACTAACAGCGTTTTTTATTAAAATTTATTACCCATCTCTTAAAAATCGGTCCAAATCAAATAATAATGTATAAAGCAAGAATGATTTCGATATAAATCAAATGCTTTCGAGTAGTTTAGAGCCCTAGATAACCTTTTCCTGTTTCATTTAGATAGTTGTTAGTGTCATCAAAAATCCCCGGGTTACTTCGCTATGTTTTTCCTTTGATGAGCCTACTTTGGTTTCACTTACTAAATTTTTTAATAATGGCCTAACGGGTCCCAACTACTTCGCTAAAATTTTATTATCGTATTTTTTAGAGTAATGGGCCCCCGTTTGATAGATGTTCTCTAAGTCTTTCCCCTTTTTGGATCAAGATATTATCCCTTGGGATTGCGTGATGCAGATCGCCCCTTTCTCAAAGTTCTTAAAGGAAGAAGTTTGCTTTTATTTTAAATTTTTACCAGAAAAAAATTTAGAATTTAATATAATTCCCTCCATCCCTGGAGCTGAACCGTTTTTCATTTTTGCAAAGCAGTTGATGCCCACTAATGCAAAAGTCCTTCAAAGTTTTGATCTGTATCATTTTTGACGTGGGATATTGGTACCGTTTTAAAAATCTCGTGGCCTTTTCGTTTCACATTTTATTTTTCTGATCTAAAGTTTTTGTAAAAGTACACTTGGGGAGACATTTTTTTTGGGGACTAGTTTCGCTTGCCCCCCGAGTCTGTGATTAGAGGGTCAGACATTGTTTTTCTTTCTTACTTTTCCAGACGACAAAAATATTTTTGGGGTTTTTTTTCTCCATCTTTAAAACCACTTATTCCCCTTAAACCTGGGGCCTTTGCTTTTGCATTTCAAGATTTCATCTTTTGTTTTACTTTTAAATTTACTTGGGGTTAACATTCTGGGGTTCTTTTATAATGTTGGTTTCTAGTGTTTTAAAAAGTTTTGTAATTCAGCTTTTTCTTTTTTTTATGGAAGGAACATCAAAACCCAAAAATTTTTTTAAAAAAAGTTTCTATTTTGCTTTTTAAAACTTCCACTTTTTCAGAGATCTTAAATGACATTATTATTTTGCAATTCCCCATCTAAAATCGTTTTATAGTTTAACAAGTGTTCATTTCTTGCAAGCTGTTTTGAATTCCCAGTACCTAACCTGCTCAAAAATGACTCTCTTCTGATCTATGATCCAGCTTTGTGACAGATTAGAAAGGATGGTTCACAGGATGAACACAGGTGCACCCCATCGTGAGCAGAAAGGGAATAGTCAAAGGGGAGGGCAATAAAAGGGCTTTTTCCTGTTTCCCGGTGAAGTTCTTTCTCAGGGTGGAAAATCTCACACATTGGCATGAGAGTCCTGCAGTACGACTGGAAAGCTTGGACTTCAGACCGTTTTTAGGTTTCCAATTATAACATCAAAGGGTTTTTATCCAAAACCCAATTAAAATCACGCATAAAAAACAGGTTTTCTTCGTTTTAAATCCCCAAATTTCAGTACAGTGCGCGGAAAAAAAATGTTTTTTCTACTGGGGTCTTAGGGCTGAAAATGTTAACTCGTTTAAAGGTATCTTGACTAAAGTACGTTCTTTGCTTTTACTTGTTCAAATGTCCCTAAAGTGTCTGAAAACAAAATAACTTGGGGCCTTTTTTGTTTGTAAAAAGTGACTGGCCTTTGCGCCGGATGGTGCAGGGGGTTTTCTCTCTGTGTTTGAGTGATGTTTTTTTTGCTTTTTTCTCGGTTCAGCAAACACTTTTGTATCTAGGGTTGTGATTTCACATGCATTGACGGGGAGATTTATTTTCCTTAATATAATTTACATTTTGAATTACTTAAATTTATAATTTTCATTTTCTGATAACTTTTTAAAAAAATTTAATGACTGTATGATTGTGTTTTAATGACTGCTGGTCCCTTGTGACCCCTTTTATGTTACCCCTGTGCCGTGCGCAAAATGCCGTGAAACACGAAGTCAATCTCCCCCCCCACAATACCCTTCTCCTCCTTCCACCCATATGACACTTACTCCCAAGACATGAGAGCTTTGCTCTCACATGGGTTTTACAATATACCATACGAACTTAAACAACACATTTCAACCTTAGGAATCCACCGCCACAAAACTAGACGAGGTACTGTGCCGGCAGACATCATCGCCTGCAGCCCCCTACATCTGTCTCCAGCCTCATTTCTGACGTCACTACCGCTACCACCATAACCAAGGACAACACTGCTTCGCTTCCCTCTGATCCACCTGCTTCTTCATGTGTTTATGACTTTAATAAAACGTGTTCTGATAATGTGTATCATGGTGTGTATGAAACTGTAAACCCCCAAAACTTCCCCAGTTCTTTCACCAGCTTCTACACCTGACTCTCAATCCAAACTTTTGTCTGCTCTTCCACTCTCCACATCTTTACCATCGCCTTCATCCTCTTCCACTGAGTTATCCTAATTCACCACAGTTATCATCAACCTCTCTGCCTTCTTCTAACATCCTTCACATGTGCTTATTCAACGTGCAATCTGTCTGCCCAGAAGGTAAAGCTGATCTCATTTCTGATTTCATCTCTGAAAAGAACATTGATCTAACATTTCTTTCAGAAACCTGGTTAAAATCACACTGTCATGAACCGAAAATAAAACAACTGACACCACCCTGGTTATAAAACTCTTTCTCTTCCCCGACCCTCCGTGGAGGTGGCATTGCCATCGTTTATAAAGATACACTCGAACCTGCTCTTTCTTTCTGTCACTCCCTTCCTTTCTCACCTGAATCTTTCGAAGTCTATGAACTCAACTTCAACACACCTGGCCACTCTATTACTTTCTGCTGTCTTTACCATCCCACCTCCAAGCCGTAAGAATAATCTGACATCTTCCATTTTCCATCAAGAGTTTCAGTCACTCCTGGATCACTACAGCCTCTCTCCCAGAAAGCTCATTATTCTCGGTGACTTTAACTTCCATTTGATAACCAATCTTCTTCTGATATCAAACATATTTCTCTTTCTTTGTCAAACCGCTCTCTTTCTCAGCTGGTAAACGAAGCATAACACAGATCAGGACATAGGACATATTTTAGACTGGCTAATAATTATTACTGATGTTTCCCAAGATCTGATCACATCTGTATCTATCACTGATGAACTACTTTCTGATCATTCCGCTGTTCTTTTCTCTATAAATATCGCAAAGCCTATCAGAAAGAAAAAGTATGTCACCTGTTGCAACCTTAAGGCCATAAATATTCAAACTTTTTCTGCACAAGCTGCTGAACGCCTATCACAAACCTCTGACAACAATAACCCCTCTAAACACTACAATGATGTTCTCAGCCAACTGCTTGATGAGCATGCACCTCCCACCTACTGTCTCCTGCCTGATAGGCCATGTGCGCCATGGTACATCCATGACATCCTGGTCGCAAAGCGGAAACGCATGCAACTAGAGCGGCAGTGGCGAAATCCAAAACGGAAATTAATAAGCCGCTCTTTCGAAAACAAGTAAACAAAGTCAAATCTTTAATTCTTTCAGAAAAAAATAAAGTATTACTCTTCTCAAGTTCTTGATGCCACGTCTATGAAATCTCTCTTTTCTCTCACATCTACTCTTCTTGGATCTGTGAAGGCAAGCCCTCTGCCTTCCATCCACAACCACTCTGAACTTTCTTCTATATTTTCTGCATTCTTTTCTGCAAAAGTCTATAATACTCGCTCCAAACTGGATCAGACTCCTTTCCAGCCTGCACCTCCTGATCCCCAATTCTCTGGCACTCCTCTCCTTTTCTTTCATCCAACAAGTGAGAAAGAAATCATGACAATTCTGAAAGAAATGACTATAAAATCATGTGATCTTGATCCCATACCTGCTTCTCTTTTCACACAGTGCCTTCCACAACTCATACCCGCTATCACGAAAATAGTAATCTCATCTCTTGTTTCAGGAATTGTTCCATCAGCTCTCAAAACTGCTATAGTCACACCTCTACTCAAAAAGCATGACCTTGACCCTAACATTGTGAAGAATTATAGACCTGTTTCCAATCTACCAATCATTTCTAAAGTCCTTGAAAAGGTAGTTCTCTAACAGCTCAACAACCACCTTCTCTCCAACAATCTTTTTCCTGAGTTTCAGTCTTCCTATCGCGTCAACCACAGCACTGAAACCACCTTATTACACACTTTAAACACGCTTCTACTCGCTATGACTCAGGGTAAATCTCCCTTCTCACTCTACTTGACTTATCAGAAGCTTTTGATACTATAGACCACTCAATTCTTCTCTCCCATCTTCAAACAACGTTCAGTGTTATTGGCACAGCCCTCACCTGGTTTAATTCATACCTTACTGACCGATTCCAGGAAGTTGCAGTAAACAAGATTCAATCAATACCTGCCAAAGTGGAATGCGGAGTCCCACAGGGAGCAGTTCTAGGCCCTGTTCTTTTCACTCTTTACACTGCCCCACTGTCACATGTAATAAACCGTCATCAAATCAACCATCATTTTTACGCAGATGACTCTCAGATTCACAGCAGTGTTACTCCTGAAAATCTTCCTTCTCTCCTGACAAACATGGCCCGCTGCTTTGAAGATATTCAAAACTGGATGGCACAGAACAAATTACAGCTAAATGCAGATATAACCGAAGCCATGCTTTTAGGGACCAAACACAAACTATCTTCCATTACAACAGCTTCAATAGAACTCGGCAATACATCAGTCCCTCTATCCACTGCTGTGAAGTATCTAGGTGTCGTTATCGACAACACACTCTCTATGCAAAAATTCATCACCCAGACCTGTCAATCGTGCTACTATCAATTACGCGTATTAGTGCTATTCGAAAGTACCTGTCCACCGATGCAACAGCCAAACTTGTCTCTTCTCTCATTCTTTTACGTCTGGACTATTGCAAGTCTCTTTTGTCTGGTCTTCCAGCATCATCTATCCACTCCCTTCAACGTATACAAAACTCCTCAGCTCGACTAGTTCTCAGAAAGAAAAAATCTGAGCACATTACCCCTCTCTTGCAATCTCTCCACTGGCTCCCTGTGCCACAGAGAGTAAATTTTAAGACATACCCTCTTTTCAAATGTCCCCACAAAACTGCCCCCCCTACCTCTGTAAATGTCTTCCCCTTTCACCCCTTTCCTTTTTCTCTGCTCACTGCAGATCCCCGTGCCTACGAATACCTAATTCAACCAATCCACTGTTGGGCCCGCCGCTTTTTTCTTATTTGGGGTCCATCGCCCGGGAAGACTCCCTTCCTTTTCCCCAAAAAACCTAGTTATACATTTTTAATCCACCCTCAAACAAATTTATTTCAAACCAAAGTTTTTCCCCCCTCCTTTTCATATCGAGCTATCCCACTTCACTAACCCATGTCCTTCACCCTGTTTAAAAGTATCGACCTGGGAAAGGTGTGGGGGTTTGAAAACTTTTTGACTTTTTTAACATTTTTATTTTAGATTTTGTCTGCAGCCCACCAGTTTGTAAAATCTGTTTTTTAAATATTGATTACATCATTGATTGCAGACTGTCTAAGATTAGGTTGATGCATGCGTTTTGATTTGGTCTTTGCAAGATATACCCTAAAATAATTTCCTTTATGATGATGAGATGATGATGATATGATGATGATGAGATTATTATTATATTAATTTTATTTTTTAAAAATTTATTATTAATTTATTTTTTTTATAATTTTATTAATTATTTTATATTTCCCTCTTGACAAAATATCAAACCTCCCCCCCCAAATTTGGTTTATTTTTGTTTGAAATATATCTCTTGCAAACAACAATATCAAAGTTTGCTTTTTTTACCTAACAAAGGCGCTTCCATTTATTTTTTTAAAAACCCCCCAGTTAAAAGGAACTATTCTGGGGTTATCCATCGTTTACGGGTAATTGTGTCAAAAGTTCTCCCCCCAAAATACCCCCCGTCAAATTTTTCGAACACCAGGCACCTGAATAATAAACTCCGGCATTGATTTGGAAAAAGGAAAAAAGAAGGGGGCAAAAGGAGAAGAAAAAAAAGAGGAGAAAAAAAAGGGAACCAAAATCACACAGGGTGTCAAAAAAAAAGGAGTGGATGGGGGGAAGAGGGTGGGGGAAGAAAAAAGGTTTTCACCATATCAGTTACACTGTTCATTCTCTGAGACACAGGCTGACTTCCTCCTCCTTTTCCCCCCAACCCCGGAGTACTCGTGGCAGTTTTCCCCCGCCAGCTGGTGGACTCTCCGCTCCCCAGAAGACGTCTTTTAGGGGGGCTCGAGCGGCGACGTTTTTGGTCGTCACGGGGGCTATACTAGGGGCAGGGTGGTTTGTTCTTGGGGCCCCCTTTCCCCTTGCGTAGCGGGCCTACCCCTGCTGATCCCCGCAGAAGCGTTGGCGTGGCTTACTTGCTTTTCCTTTTTCCCCCTGATTTCTCCCCGCCCCCTGTCCTCTTTCCTGCTGGAGTACCCGAGGGGCGCTGTTTCTCCTTTGGTTTTTTGCTCCCCCAGTTCGACCTGGGTTTAATCCTGCTGTTCTTCGATGGATTTCTTCTGCTTGTGGTTTCAGTCGTTCAAGGCAATGCGTAGCATAACTTTTTGGATTTATCCCGACTGATTTTTCTGTAATTTTGGCACTTCTTCGGTCTCCCTTCTTTGGAAAACTTTATGGGTTGGGTCCCCTGTTCAGGCCCCTCTTTGCTGGGCCAGTGCTTTTTAGTGATGTTTAAGCCTTGAACATTCTGGGCCCCGTTTTGATGACTCAGCCGGGGTGTTTTTCAATCCCTGGTGACTTGCCTCCTTTCAGGGGTTTACTGTTCTTACCTCTTCCTCCAGCACCTGTGTGCTTTCAGGATCTGATGGTCTGGGATCTTGCTCGTGAAGTTTGTTCGGATCAGCCTTCAGCTTGTATTTTGTACAGGTCTCTGCAATATTCTGTCCATCCCCTTCATGATAGAAAGCGCTCTCTGTAAGGACTGACCCCTCTTTGTCTTCAATAACGGAGGTCTTTGGCTGCTGGATTGGTTTTGTACCTTGATGGTCTGGTACGCCTCTTTGCTGTCTCCTTTCGCCATTGCCTTCTAAACCTTGGAGCATTGTTCTGACATCCAGTTCCCCATGGCCCGGTCATCTTCTTCTTGATTGACCTGTTGACTGTTCTATACTCTTCGGCCGTTTCTGGGTTTTTGTTCTTCACTGGCTTTAGCTCCCTACGTTGGTCGCCCCAGGGTCCAGGATACCCGTTGGAAAACCCACGGTTGGTTCTTTTTCCTCTTTTTCCCCAAAGGATCTCCAGCGCTGTCTCCTGAATGGTCTTGCTGAAGGTCTCAGTGAGGTTGTTGATGTCATCTTGGAGGAAATTCAAATGCTGAAAAATCTGCCCCCTATTCTCAGCTTTAAAGATTTCAGCGACTTCGGGGTCCTTCAGCTTTTCCATGTTGAACCGCAAAACGGGGATTTCTCTTCTGGTTTTTGGTCTTCAGCTTGATCTGAAAGGGTCATGAGTACCATGTCGTAGTCACTGCCAATATCAGCGCCAGGGAAACTTCTTGTCTGGGCTTTGTTGATGCTCGACTTAATCGTTTGGGGGCCAAGATGTAGTCAATCTGGTTATGTGTCTTTCCATTTGTGAGTGCCACGTCGTTTTCTTGATGTTTGTGGGGGTATAAGGTTTTGGCGACAGTAAGATTGTGGCTGCTTGCAAATTTCCAAAAGTCTGAGACCTCTTATCATTAGTTTCGCCCACGCCAAACGGCCTATTGCCCCTGGCTTTGGTCATAAGCGTCAGGTCCGATCTTGGCATTCCAGTCGCCCTGGATCACGAGAAAGCCCTTCTTTGGAGTTGATTTGATGGCGCTCTCCAAATCTTCGTAGAAACACTCGATTGCTTCATCATCGTAGTCTGATGTTGGGGGCAAAAGACTTGTATGATGGTCATGTTGTGTGGTTTTTGGGCTGCGAAAAACGCATTGGAGACGAGTCTGCTTGAGATTGGGGTACAGTGATGACACTGTTAGTCTTCTTCTTGTTGACAAGAAATCCTACTCCCGTGTTGGTGTTTGGAGTCGTCGCCACTAAAACCATAGTTTTTTGATCTTCTTCTGTAGTTGTTTCGCCGAATCCGAACCAACGGACTTCGGCCAGTCCAAGTTTGTCCATTCGTATCTTCGAAGTTCATGGGTTAGCTCTTGGAGTTTCCCCCATGCGTGCAAGGGAGGATGTTCCATGTACAATGATGATCCTCTCAGCCTGGAGTTTGATCGCTGTTGTTTGCGTCCCCGTCGCATATTTTTCACCTCCATCCTGGAACGCTCCAATGGAAGGCGCGGTTGTTGGTATTCCGGGCCTCAACCGATCCGGCATGTCTTTCCTTGCAGTGTTGTCCATGTAGGTATTTCTGTGGGCGTGGATTGCTTGGCGGCGCCCATCTCCTCTCCAAGCTGCTATTTGCCCATAGCTGGGGATTTTTTGGGTCGGGTTATCTCCCCACTGAGACAGGTAGTACTGGGCTACAGGTTACCAGTAGCAGAGGAAACACCCCTGACTCTGACTCATTGACTGTGGAAACTGTAATAAAAAGAAAACTTCCCGTTTCAAATCTGGTCAGTTTATTATTAGCATTTCTATAGCGCTCGTGTTTGATGTCTTATCGTAACTCGCATTTCCCCCTTTTGCGAGGGAATGTTCGATTTCACTGTTGGCTACAGACATTTGGGGTGTCAGCCACCCAAACTTTGGTAGCCCGGTTTTTTTCCCCCCCAGATCCCTCACGTAAATGAAAGGGTTTTAAAGTTTAGTCAGTTGAAGAACAGTATTACGTACAGTCATACCTTTTATCAGCAGCTCATTTCTTGCCTGCTTGGATGTCGGGTAAATTTGCCACAGGGTTCGGATGTTCTGTGCACCGACCACGGTGCCATTGCCGGCTGTCCGCTTGCAGCAAAACACAGCTCCAGACCCGTAACGCGGTTATCTTGGGAATTCGGAACGTCTCCAACTTTACGAGGGACGGGACAGCTCAGTGGTCGGAGCACTCGCTTTCCCCCAGCCAAGTTAAGCAGCGTCGAGCGTGGTTGCCAGTTGGATGGGTGACCGTTTGCGCGCCTTGGCTTCAGTAAAGTTCCCCCAGTTCACCCAGCTGTAAATGGGGACCTGCCCTCTTTAGGGTCAGGGAAGGTAAAGCAGCGAGGTAGAGGAGATGGGCGCCGCCCTCAATATGCTGGCCCTAGAGAAGTGAGGTCTCTGACGCCTCGCTCCCCTACGACCTTATAGGTTATGGGACTCCTTTACCTTACCTCCTTTACCTCCAACTTTCAGAAAAATTGGCGGAATAGACGACATAATTCGACTGATAAAGAAGAGAAAGAAATGAAAGAAATAGAAAACTGCGCACAAGGCGAAATACAAAGCAGAAATGAGCAAAGTCGCGGACTAGCCAGCAAAAGAAAAGTGGCCAGAAAAAAAACTAAGTCCAAAAAAAGTCAGTCGATTCAACGTCTGAACTGAAATCAAGCTTCAGTGTTGAGAGCGCGACAGAACCGTGACCGCACGCCACGACAGTCGCTCACCGAATCCCCAAAATTAGAGAGTTTAGAAAGCAACAACTTCCGCTAAAAAATGAGGATAGTTTTAAAAAGCAACAATTTTAGCTAGAAAATGAGAGAGAGAGAGAGAGAACTCTGAACTCTGAACTCTGAAATGGTTTAATGGTACATCGGCCTTAGGCCACAATACCCCCAAATGAGGGGGGGGGGGGGGGGGGGGGGGGGTGAAGGCATGAAACAAACATAGGAAAATTTAAAAACATATTACTGTCAATCAAAAATTTTAAACCTCCATTTATACCACATTTCAAAATTTCCCCCCATGTGGGACAGTTTATCTTAATTTTTCATGATGCTATTCCCCAAAATTCAAAAAGACTTAAAATTTCTTCAAAAAATTTTTTTATGAGGGTTAAGCCCCCGTTTCTTTATGACACATCATCTTCTCCTAAAAACCCAACTTTTTAAAAACTTATACTCCCTTTAAAATGGGTGGTTTCTCTATCCCTTTTTTAAAAAACATTTTTTAAAACTGAGGAAAAACAACTTGATTTTCTTAAATTTTTACTAATTGAAAAACCCCCAAAAACTATTTTTTATTTCAAAAAAGACACATCACAAAAAAATTTTCATTCCCCAAGTGTTTATAGAAAATTTGACGGGAAAGGGGAAGGGGAAAACTATCGGGTACACGCATCATGGAAATGTTTCTTTTTTCCCCTTTCCCAAACATTTTTTAAAAGTAAAAAAAAAATGGCATAAACATAAACTTTGGAACGTTTCAAACATTTTTTCTGTAAATCATAAATTTACATCATTTTTACTCACTTTTTCTAAGTTTTTTCATGGGGGGACATTTTTATTTTAAAATTATTTATGATGCTTTTCACTACATTCTTTAATGATTGAAAAATTCTCATAAACTATGAAGTTTAGTCCCGTTTCAATGGCACATCATTTTTCTCCTCAAAACAACTGTTTCAAGTTTTATTCTCTTTAAAACTGGTGGATACCAAAACCTTTTTCTTTTAAAAAAAACATCCTTTTTAATGACCCTTTAACAACAGTTTATCACTTTTTTTTTCGAAAATTAAAACCCCAACTATGTGAAAACTCAAAAAAAGATATGTCACACAAAATCTTCATTACAAATTTTTATAGAGAATGAAAGGAAATGGGAAAAGGGGGAGAGAACTATAAAGGAAACTGCACCCCGGATATAAACCCTTGGGCTTCCCCCCAACACTTTTAAAAAAAAAGATAAAAACAAAAAAAAATAATAATGTTTTGGGCTTTTTCACACAAGAAAACCCTGAAAAATATAGGGTCACATAGTACTAACACAGTTAAAAATTTCCATTTTCCCTTTTTATAAAAATTGAAGTTTTTCCCAAAAATCCCAAAAAGACAAGTTTAAGTCCCTATCATTATAACCCAAGTATTATTTTCCCCTTCTATTGACGGCATGAAAAACATATCTAGATTTTTTTGTGCCTGTGTTTAAACATTTGATGCCCTAAGAAAAAACCCAAAAAAAGATACTCTTTTGGATTCCAAAATTTTTTCTCTCTAAGGTCTGTGTAAAGGTTTGCAGTTAAACAAGGGTGATTTTTCTTTTCTCAACTTGTTTAAATCACAAAAAAGAAAAAATTTTCTACCGGGAAACGGGTTTTCACTATACCCTATGTATATTATTTTTTTTTGGGAATTTAAAACCAAATTTTAAAGCGGGGTTAACAGCAACACGGAAGCAAAAAAATGTCCATATCATTTACATTTTTTTTTCTCTTTAAAACACTGTTTTTTTTTGAATTATATATTGTATCTTTCCTTTCTCTATAGCTCCATTCCTTTCCTGGATAAACCGGGTAACTAGTCTTTTTTTAAAATGCCCTAAAAATGTTTTTAGTACTCCCACTCCTTGCTGAAACCCAAAACAATGCCATAACTTTTCTGAACAGAACCCTTCCCCTCCATTTGTAACCCAACTTTTACCACACCTGCCCCAATTCAAAAAAACATAATATATCCCTTGTGGGGTAACCCACATTATCCATTTGAACTAATTTAGCCAGTTACCCTTATACATGCAACATTAAATTGTTTAAAAGGGGGAAAACCCTTCCCTAAATCCCCTTTAAACCATTTTTTTGGTGTCCCCACTAACACCAAAAGAATCTTTTAAAAGCTTTTAAATGAAATTTTCTCAATAGGGTTCTAGTCTACTTTTCCCCCTTTCCCCCTCAGATTTTTAAAAAAAAAATTTTGGTTGGTTTTTAAAATGTAAAAAATTTTTAAAAAATTTCACTTGGGGTCATTTCCGTTTTTGGGGAAACACTCTATGTAATTGCAAACAGCTTTCTTTCCTTTAATTGCAAAATGATCAGTACCCCTTTTAGCACAAATTTTTAGTGTGAAATTAAACCCTAAATAAGAGTAACTGTTCCCCTACTTCTAATCTCTTGCCTTTTTAAAAAAACCATTTTTCATGTGCCCCAGAAACCCCCCTTTCCAAAATACCAAAACTTTTTTTTTAAATTATTGTTTACATTTTAATTTATTTTATCAAAACACTTATGTAAGAAAATCAAATTGTTTTTGAAGCCCTCGGGAGTTTTTGGACAGCAAAGTTTACATCATCTGAAAAAAATTAGAAAAAGAAGATCTGCAATTTTTAAAGGCGCATCTGAACACCATGTTTCCCCCTTTTCCTAAAAGTCATAAGCTAACTGATTTTTTAAAGATTGAAAATAAATTTGGGGCTCAAAACCACCCCTGTCTTACTCCGGGGGGGCTTTCCCCAAACAACTCATAAGCTGTGTTTTTGAACGAACACACGATAAAATGAATTTTACATTGCTGTGAGGAACCCAAAAAACTTCCCTTTTACACCTTGATTATAAAAAGAAACGATAGAAGTTTATCAGGGTTGAAAAGGGAAGTCGAAAGCTTTTTTTAAAGTCTCCCAAAGGTTTTTTCCAACTTTCTCCCTTTTTCCCTCAAACATTCAAAACCTGAAAGAAATTAAAAGTAAAGATATGGTAAACCATAGAAGCTTTTTCCAAAAATCCTGCTTGCTTATCTGAAATTTAATTTTCATAAGTTTCTAACAAAGTATAAAAATTGGTTTTTTATATAGAAGTGTAACATTTAAAAATTTAAATGCTTAAAAAAGTTTACACCTCTATAGTTTATCAACATTTTCTGGGCCCCTTTTTTTGTAGTTTGGGAAATTATTATAGTTTTAAGACCTTTGGGTTGGGGAAAAAATTCCTTTGGGTTGAATATTTTAAAAAAAACATTTTTTTAGAAACTCAAGAACAGTTCTTCCCCCCAACTTTCAACATTTCAGCAGAAATATTATCTATCCCACAGGTTTTTCCCCTCTATTAATTAAAAATTTAAGCCCCAAATAACTTCTTCTTCACAAATTTAGTTTTTTAGATCATGATAAAATTTAAAAACTAAAAAGATCCTTGTCAGTACAAATTTCCCCTTTGGGGTTTGGGGTTTTGGTTTAAATTTTTTTGATAAAAAAGTTTTAAAAGTGATTGAACCATCCTTTGGTTTAATGTTATTATCAATTTTTTTTTTTGCCAACACATCCCTGTTTCTCAAATGTTTCCAGAAATGAGGCGAATCCTTCATTTCTTTAACAGGGTTGTCCCGTTTTTTAATTTTTTGGGAAAGCTTGTTTCTCTTCTTCAGTAAAATTCTATCCTTTTCCCTTTCTTCTACATTTTAAACCTTCTATTCTTCCCCCAAAGAAAATTTTCTAAAGATTTTAGTTTTTTGCGACTTTCTTTTTTAAAAACCCGCAACATTTCCTTGTTTAAACCCTTAACCCACTCTCTCTTTTTTAGGGAAAAAACACTTTTTTCCCAAAATTGGCTTAGTCTTTTCAGACATTTACAAATGCATCCAAAAACTTTAAAAACAAACCCCTTTCTACTAAATTTTTTTCTTGCTTCTATCATTCAAATTTGGGTTTCACTGCTTTGCAAATTTCAAGGAAAAACATTTTTTTTGTTTCTTGCCAAAACAAATTTTTTTATGTGTTTTTGGGTTTCATTTTTTTTTTTTTGTTTTCCCTTTACACTTTAAAATTACCTTATACTTATTTTTTTACTTGTAGGGCAACAGGTAAAATATTTCCCAATCGGGTTTAAAATTTTTAAAAAGCTTGATATAAAATTTGGGATAAAAAACAGATCACAAGAAAAATATTAAAAAATCCCCCTGTACTTGTCCCGAGGTTTTCAATAAAAGGACAGGGTTTTCCAAAAATTTTTGTTAGTTCAGACCAAATTTTAAATTTAAAACAATTTTAAAGGATTGCACAATTTAATTTAACTGGTAAACCCAAAAATTTTTGGTTTGAAATGTCATGGGGGATTTTCCTTTTAAAAGTAGTGATTTTTTACCGATATGTGACAAAATTTTTAAACCCCTCCCCAAAAAAAACACTGTTTTCTAGCGTTTTTTGCATTCATGTACCATTTAACAAATATGGAAAAAACATCATTTCATTTCAATTAGATCCATTAGAAAAATTTTTCATCTTTCAAAGCCAAAAATGCCCTCCTGTGATTTCCAAAAAGGTTAGGGCACTGGGAGGGGAATTTTAAACACTAATAAACATAAATCTTTTATCTTTTACATAAAAATTTTTTTCTAATTTCAAAACCACCATGTTTTCAATATTCAATGGAATTAGCTGTTAACAAGAATCGCTAAAAGACTTTTGAACCATTACTATGACCCCTCCAGAGTTTCTTTTCCCCGCCCAGAAAGTTTTTTTTGGGCCCTTTGGGTGTGAATGAAAAAGGGAATCTGAAAACAAAAGGGGAATCAAAGTTTCTCTATGAAAAGTTTTTGTCAGGGCAAAAAAAAAATCATAAAAAGTAATTTGTTAACAAAACATCATTTTTTAATTTTTTTAATAAACCATTTACATTGAAAGGAAATTTTTCTTGCAACTTTCTACAAAATTTGTACAACATTTATTTGCAACTTATTTTTAACCCTTTTTTACAACTTTCTCTGCAGAAATTTTTGGGCTTGTTGCCTGTGATTGCCATTTTTGCATGTGATTTTAAAATTTTTTCTGTGCAAACACCATTGCTTGTTTGGTTTCTGTGGCCTGGCCCAAAATCCCTATTTTAGTGGTATCTGCCTCCCCCAATAGCATGAGTTTTTTGGGAAAACAGAGATCTATCTTTAAATTGTTCGGTCCCCGGGGATGGCTTTTAACCCAAAGGAAACTAAAATGCTGCTCTGGGCTGTGGGGGTCTTTGGTTCTGCCCCACCAAACCCGGCTTCCCTGTTTTGTACCCCGGGGGGGCACTTCTTGGGAACCCGGTCTATTGTTGGACACCTGCTCCGCTTTTGTCCAGTCCCCAACAGTTTCCCGTCTTGTCTCCCGTCTTCTGTTTTCTTTTTGGGCTGGGGTTTTCTTTCACATGTCCCTTTTTGTTATCCCCCTCCTCTGTCCTGAGGGCTTTTGGGCTTGGGTTTCTTCTCATTACTGTGTTAAACCCCTGCAATGTTCTGTATGCTTTGGGCCAAATTTTTAAACAGGATGGGCCCGACTTACGTGTTTCTTTCCCCCGTCATATTTTCATTGTGAGGTTTTTCAAATTTTTTTCCTGTTTCCCAAAACAATTGTATCACCTGAAAAAAAGTCACCCTGTTGTCATCCCTTTTATGTCACTTTCCCCCTAATAAATGGTTTACTGTCACTTTTCTGGTTTTTGTCATCACAAACCCGGAACACTTCACTTTTATCTTTTTTAGCCTGGTCAGCAGAGTCAGATTGGGACGATCAGTTTTCCCTTTCTGGCGGTATTTACGCTTGTGCACTTTTTATCTTAAACCCAACCCAAAGGTTTTTTCTTTCCCCCCGGGGAATGAAGTGCGGTTCCCCAGGGTCTCTCTTCTCTGCAGGTCTGTGGGTTTTTTCCCCTTTTTTACTTCTGGGACGCATGCTTTTTAAGTGTTTTGGGTTGGGGTAGTTTTCCCCCTTTCCCCCAGGGCGATCCTCTTTTCCCGCAGATCTCTGCGTCTTGGAGGTGCTGGCGTTTCATCCCCTCACTGTTTTTGGGGGGTGCCTTGGGACAATTTGGGAAAAAAGGGGAAAGTCTTTCTCTGGGATGTCTGTCCAATTCCATTTTGTGCATTCCTCCTTTTCTTCCATAATCTCCAAATCCCCTGCCCATAGTTGGTTGCATCAGGGGTGGTAACCCCGGTGTTTTTCCTCACCTTTTAGAATCTTTCCCGCTTTTATGGAGGGGGTGCCTTGGTGCATTTAAAAACTATTCCATGGGGCCCTTTTCTCTTCTGGCAAAATATTGTTTGCAATGAATATTCCTTTGGTTTTTCCCCCTGATAGTCTTCTGTATCCCCCGGTTGAAGTTGTTTTTTAGTGCCCGTGTTTGGGTTTTGGGAAACCTCTTGAGTCTTTGCGTTTCTTCTAGAATTTCCTGGGGAAGTTTGGGCCTGATTCCCCTTTACTTCTTTTATACTTGGGGAATGAAACGCCCTTTCCCCTATTGTCCCTGGGGTTTGGGGTTTGCTGTTTTTTTCTCACTTGCAGCTTGCCCTTGTATATATATGCGGGTTTGCCTTGATCTGAATTTTAAGTTTTCCCCTCTCTCCCCTGTCGTGAGGTGAGGTCAGATGAACTTTTTTTGCCACTTTGTCGTTAAAGTCTTGAGAACTCTGGGCACTTCCCAGGTTTCCATCCTTTAGGGGGGCCCCCCCATTTTTGGGTGAATTGGCCCAGGAGCCCGCTGGAATGGGTTTTTAACGGGGAAAGGGGGGGTTGGGGGGGGGGTTTTTGGAAATTTAATTAAATTTGGTTTTCCCCGTAGTCCCCTTTTGTTTTGGGTGGTGGGGATTCAAACCCCTTTCCCCTTTCCCCTTTTACAAAATTTATTAACTTGGGGATTGGAAGGTTTTGAGGTCCTTTTTTGGGGGTTGTTTTCTTTTCCCCCTTTAAATTTTTTTCAAACAAACTGGTTTATTTTTCCCTCCTTTTTATTTTTTCCCCGAAAACTCCTCGCATTGGCCCGCCATTTCCCTTCCACCCTTTAACTACTTCTAGCAAAAGCGTCCAAAAGCGGGTTTTCCCAAAGGGAATGGAACTTTTTTTTTTTTCAATTTCTGTTTTTATTCCCGTTTGAATGGAGAACAAAGCCCTGGGGTGCATTTGTGCTAACCCCCAAATCAATCATTTGGGAAAAATTTTCCCTTTAGGGGGGTATGAAGCACTCCCCCGCCCTTAATTTTTGTGGCCCCGGGTGACGTAGGCTTTGTTTACAAAACAAGGGGGAAACATGAACTAAATTTCCCAAAATAAGTAGCAACCCTCATTTGGGGGGGGAGGGAAAAGGGGCCCCAACCCTAAAAATAAAAAAAAATAAAAAATTTGATATTTTTTGGGGGGAAAGCTGAAAGATGCCGTGAAAATTGCACTCCATTTTTTTGGGTTTAAAGCCAAAGGGAAATTTAGAAAATGAGCCCCAAAGTAACGTAAAATGTAACGTAATGGGAAATTTTAAATTTCCCTTTTTTCTTCCATGTGTTTTTTAAAAACTGTTAAATTTCACCACAGCCCCTTAAACCTTTTTTTTGGGGCTTTTTTTACACCTTCATTTTACACTTAAACACCACATAAAACCACCATGGGAAAAACTTTCAAGAAAACAGGTTTCAATCTGTCAAAATTTTCCCCACCTAAGCAAGCAAAAGTTTTTACGCACCTTTCCCTTCCTTTCCCCGGGGAGAGAGAGAGAGAGAGAAGAGAGGAGAGAGAGAGTTAGTTCGAACAACAACATCAGCTAGAAAAAAAAAAAGATTTTGGATTCGGGTAGTTTAAACCCTTAAAGGCCATGGCCCCCTTTATGAAGGGGAAAGTGAACAAAAACATATAACATGAAAAAACCCTAAAAAAGCAAATTTAAACACATTGATTCTTATAGAATTTAAAAAGAACCGCCCCGGGCCCAGACGGGCGTTTTCTTTAACTTGGGAAAGGGTTTTAAAACAGGAAAAAGAGAAAAACTTCTTTTTACGTCCCTTTTTGTCTAAAAGTGACATGAGGGAAACTTTTTGTTTGAAAGACAAAGGGGTGAAAAAAAAATATTTTGGCAATATATAACTTTCCTAAAATCTTGATAAACAGGATAGCATTTGCAAAAAAGTGTACTTCATCTTCTTTTTCTATTCTACTTTAAAGGACAAATCAAATCATTATCATTAAATTCCCCTGTATCTTAAAGTGATGTGTGACCAAATCAGACACACCTAATCTAAATCTGGTCATAATATATTTAAAGTGTAAATCCATACCAAGTGTCAAATATAATTTCAGTTCATGTGAACTGGAAAATGTTCTATACAGGCTGAATCATTCACTAGTTTGAATGTGATCATCCCAGTCTTGCCGTCTGTTATCAATTAAACGTTGACGGAAAACTTTAATAAATACATTTATTCTACCAACACCTTGATTTACCCACACATAACCAAAGCCATGTTTACATAGACAGACACGTACATCAGTAACCCAGTTGTTCTTTCCTCTACTATCTAATTCATAAAACATTATGTAAGCCTTAAAAGGAATTCTTGTTTCCTCCATTTGCAAAATTCTAAGCCAATAACGTATGGTTTGCTCAGCAGAATTTATGTAAATTGGGTATCTATTAGTCTCACCATACACAAAATCATTAGGAGTTTGCCTATCAACACATAAACACGTCTTTAAAGCATACAGGTGCAAGGACTCCAAGGACTACCTGCATTACTTAACCCCCATAGTTCAGAACCATACTGTGCAATTGGATGTACCTACGCATCAAATAAATTAAGGAACAACTTTAGAGACGTACTTTGTAAAGAAAAGAGTCTTCTCATAATACATATTAATGCATGTTTTGCCTTACTGCAAGATCTTTACACGCAGAACAAAACTTAACGTGTACTAAAATATATTCCTAAATACTTGTAACATTGACAATGGCATTTATAGTATTATCATACAGCCATCTTTCTCTCGCACTTAAATGTCCCCCCTTCCTAAACACAATGATATTACTTTTAGTCATATTTACTTTAAGCTGAAGAGAAGTAGCAGCATGCTGCAAGTTATTCAGTTGTGTCTGTAAACCGATAACAGTTTCAGATAACAATACGATATCATCTGCCAACAAAAGAATAAACAATTCTAAATCCTCATAAGAAATTGTAGCGCCATGTCTTCCATTTGCAAAAAACTTCCGCAGCTAGTTCATTGATGAAAAGAGAAAACAACACAGGGCTACATACATCACCTTGTTTTACTCCAGAAGTAGTTTATACAATCTGTTAGTTGTGCACCACTTCGAACTCTAACTTTCACAGTATCATACATGATATGAATACATTTATATAATGTACCTTTTACTCCATTTTTCAACAGTATAGACCACAACAGATGTCTATTTACAGTATCGAAAGCTTTTTCAAAATCAATGAAAGCTACATAGAGCTTTTGATTCAAAGAAAATTGTTTTTGAACTAAGGCAAGAAGCGCAAACATATGGTCAGTAGTGGAATAACCTTTCTTAAAACCAGCCTGATGGTCACCGGTGACATTATGACATTCTACCCACTCCTGTATTCTTTTGTTAATGATAGTACTAAATAGCTTGCTACTTATGTTACTGAGAGAAATACCCCTATAATTATTCGGATTATTGACATCGCCCTTTTTAAACAATGGTAAAACAATAGATTCAGTCCAGCTCTTTGGATAGATACCCCTATCAAATAAAGCATTGAAAAATGTTACAAAAAACTGTACAACCTGATTATTTGAATTCTTGCATAGTTCACTAATAATGCCATCAGGCCCAGGGGCCTTACTTGATTTCAGTTTCCTCAGTGCATAAAGAACTTCTTCTTTAGAAATTAGGCGATTGATATAGCCATCGTCCTTATTATCTTCAATATCCATGTGCATGTTTTTGTTAGTTATTTCTTTTTCCAGAAGGGTTTGAAAATGGTGAAACCAAACATCAAGACTTATTTCACTTTTAGGATGTTTTCTTTTTAAAGAAGCTTTCTTAACTTTATTCCAAAATTCTTTTTGATCTTGTATTATATTGACAAGACTAGATAATAGTTCCTGATTGTATTGCTTTCGCTTTCTCTCAAACAATTTTTATATTCACGTCTACATTTTCTATATTCATGACGATCTTTTACATTTTTGGTTTTGCGATATTTACTTAACATTTTTTCTATTAGTTTTACATTCCTGATCAAACCAGTCACTTGGTCGCTTACTATTATTACTCTGAACAGGTACACACTTCTTCATACTCTCTGCACATTGTCGCAAACATTCATTAAATACCTCAGATGCAAGGTTTACATCAAGGTCAATTAGATCAATAGCATTACTAATTCTTGTTTGAGACTGTTCTGCATCTAGAATCTCGCTAAATAGTCCAGCATTTTCATTATTCCACACTAATTTCTCCAACATTTGATCGTTGGCTTCCGCATCCTCATAATATATATTTTCATTTGGAAAAGCTACATTTAATGTTAATGGCGTATGATCAATTCGTTCAACAATGCACATTTTACAAGTGTCAAACACAAGAGAAAGAAGTTCACTCGATAATATAAAATATTCATTTACACTGCTTCCAAAATCAGAGATATATGTGTAGCGACCTTCAAGATCGCCATTACATACGCCATTTAGAATATTCAAATCTAAAGCTAGTACACATATTCAGTGCATTTTCCATATGCGTTCAAGCAGCATCCTCTGAACAACGACTAGCACTAAGAGACTGGCTTTTATACTGCATATCTAAATATAAATTATCAGAAGAATTGAAAGAAATGTTCGATGTTCTGCCATTTAAGTCACCACAAAGAATCACATATACATCCTTTTGTAACAAAATATCAGTTCAACATTCTTCAAATATGTGGATTCTATTGTCAAGATCAAAATGTACATAGAAAGGAGACCCTCAGGCGGAAACATATGTACAAACATAAAATACATCTTTCAGAGTCCCAAACAACGGTTTATCAATGTGAAAAACACATCTATTGGCATATTGTGTATCAACCATCTTCACATATAAAGCAAAACAACTTTTTATTAAGCGCACTATGCCACCAGAACATCTTCCATACTTAGAAAATTTAATGGCAGGTTTACAGTAGACATCATAACCAGGAAAATACATTGCAATCAATTGTATCCATTAAGGACTCAACTAAATCATCAGCACTCATATGATCACTTTTATCAACAGCTGACACACCTTTATTCTCATTCATTCCATCATCAACTGACAACACACCTTCATTCTCACACATTCCACCAGTGATTGGCAACACACCTTCATTCTCACACATTCCACCAGTGATTGGCAACACACCTTCATTCTCACACATTCCATCATCGACTGACAACACACTTTCTTTCCAACATGACACAGGCTCATTCTCAACTATGTCAACACGCTGTGCCACTGTGTTTTTCACGTGCTCAACATCAACTGCCAGCTCATGCCTGTTGCACTGGGCAAGAGGCTTGTGAGCACCTGCAGTAGGCCTATTTCCATGCTTCACGATCCTGTGTGGCTAGTAGAAGGTGTTGCAGGGGTTGGGCGGTCCATTCTTTGATGCTGTCAACCCATGATTTCTTTTGGCGGCCTCTTCTTTTCTTGCCTTCAACTGTTCCCTGCAGGATGGTTTTTGCTAAGGTGTTGTGTCTAGTGGTGTGACCAAACCACATCAGTTGTCTCCTCTTTATGGTGGAGAGCAGAGGTTCTTGGGGGCCCACACGCTTTTTGATTTCTTCTTTCACATAGTTGTTGGTCTTGTGTTCACAATAGAATAGAATCACAATAGTGTAAAACTTTAAAAAAAAGAGATTTAACAAGTTTGGATGTTACATCAGTAGACAGGTTCTTACAACTATTGCCTTTATACTCGTAACTGATAATAGCAGGACTGCCAGGTCTGGGTAATGAAGTTTTGTATGGAAAGTGTTGTCAACAACAATACCTAGATACCTCACAGAGCTGGACAGAGGAACTGATGTATTGACGAATTCTACTACAGTTATTGTTACTGAGGAGAACTTATGTTTGGTCACTATGAGCATGGCTTCTGCTTTCAGTTTCAACATGTTCTGAATCACCTAGTTTTGGATTTAATGAAGACAGTAGGACATATTTGTCAAGACATAAAGCAGGCTTTTGAGAGTAGCACTGTGTTGAAACTGAGAGTCATTGGCATAAAAAGTATGATTTATCTTACAAGGTTTATTGTGTATGTAAATTTGTCATCCATTCTCACTGGCACACAATGGCCTACTCTTCCGAAAAGGGGAACGGGTTTTAACGTGTGGGCAAGATGAACTGCGTGCTTTCATAAACGGGGCCTCGGTTTAAAGACTCATCCAAAGGACTTTTGGGGAGAGTGGAGTCTGCACTGATGTTAACTCCAGGGGGAAAATCCTCTTTTTTGTGGTTCTTTTGTGGCCTCAGTTGCATGCAGGTCACGAGCACCATCTTATGGGGGGTGGGGGCTCTTTTCTATTTTCCCCGTTTTATCTTTTTTTTTAAGTGAGAGCTTCACAAGCCTCCCTTCATTGGCCAACAAATACAAAAAAGGAAGAAAAGAACTACTACATCTAACTTTTAAGAGGGAGGGTCTCTTTTTTCCTCTTCTTTTTTTAAACATGAACCAACCTTTCTCTCTTATCTTACCTACTGTCTGGAGCACTAACTGCCCCAGTGTGAACTGATGCCTGTGTTCTATTGATATTCAGCTGCAGGGACAATTGCCTGGGTTTATAGTTGCTCTAGTGTGTGCTGTTGTGTGCATTTCTAAACGTGGGGAGGAGTGGTTTACATCTGTCTGGGTTTAGTTTTGGCTCCAGTGTATGTGTGGTAATTGTGATGTTTGTAGTGTTTGTGATCCGATTCATTCGCTACATCGATAGATGTAAACAAACTCAGTTATGATAGAGCGACCAAAGTTTAATGATCGTTCGTTAGCTTGATGATCGAATACCATAGTAACAGTAAAAAGGTATGTAACTCATAAAGATGAATAATAATGACCACGTGACAGTTGTTTCCCTTGAATACAAACTAATCTATGAAACACTACATCACCTCCTTCCTCGGATGAAAAATGGTTGAAAAATTGAACGGAGATAATCAGATAATTTTCCAATAACATTTGATGGATGATATACTAACATTTGAATCTGAGATGATGATATTCTAAATAAATTGTTCAACTTCTTAATTCATCAGCTATACTTGTAACTCTTTCCTCCTTCTCCTCTCCAAGATGGTAGCAAAGTTAATGTAGACTTTTGAATTACTTGTTCAAATGAAGTTTGGTGCACAAAATTTATAAATTGATACATGGAAAACCAATGAAATATTTTTTTTTTTTTTAAATACCGAGTGTTGATACCGGAGATAAATGCAAGTTTGAAAAGAATGAACAGTTCAACAGGAACTCTTGATTCTAACAGTAACTGAGTGAGTAACTAAACATAATGAAGTGTCATTGATATTCTAATAAATTCATATTTCACTTCAGTTTGATAACTAACATTGTCACATGACAAAATCATCAAATTTCTTGGGTAGTTGGATTTGGCGATTGGATCTTCTGGGTTCAGTCGCAGATGTATGAGTGTTGTGTGAGTGATTGCTGGGTGTGGTGTGTGCATGGGGCCTGTCTGGGGTGCAGTGTTCTCAGCTTCATCTTCATCCAGCTCAGAAGTGGGATCAGTCTCGGTGTCAGTAGTAAAGGGCTGTTGTGGAGACTTCTTGTAGAAACTGCTGTTTCTGGTGACAGTCTGTTGTCCTCTCTGGGCTGTAACCATTGATCCTTTCTTGCTAATGACCACAAGAGGGGCTGGCTGGTAAGGTGTGTCAGCGTTGGAGGGCTGGGAATTCTTCAGGAGTACAGCATCACCCACGGTTATGGAGGAGGGTTTGATGTATGCCTTACTGTCAGCGTAGCGTTTCATGTTGGCTTTTTTGAGTGTCTCTGCTGCGCATGTTGTGGTCAGCATCATGACGCTGTGCTGGGAGCTGGGGCAGTTTCGTCCTCAGTGTACGACCAAACAAGGCAGTGGCAGGGAGAAACACCAGTGGTGCTGTGAGGAGTAGCACGGTAGTCCAGGAGAAATTTGTACATTTCCTGCTTGAAGTTGGGAAAAGTGGAGGATCTGATGACTTTTTTGATGGTGCGCATGAAGCGTTCGGTTTCTGCGTTGGCACGGGGCCACAGAGGGGTGATTTTGCGATGTTTGATGCCCATGTGTTCACAGAATTGAGCAAACTTGTGAGAATTGAAGGGGGGTCCATTGTCAGTTTTCAGGATTTCAGGAATGCCAAACTCAGCAAAAATGTTGTCCAGGTGTGGAATAACGGTGTTTGCTGATGTTGAGTCCAGCACATCCACTATGGGGTACCTGGAGTACTCATCAGTGACAACCAGGATATATTTTCCATTGGGAAGATGTCCAAAGTCACAGGACAGCTCGGTCCATGGTGCATTGGGTAGTTCAGACATCTGGAGAGGTTCACGGGTTGTTTTGGGTGTTGCCACTTGGCAAGTCATACAGTTCCTGACTGTGTGTTCAACAAGAGGTTGCATGCCTTTGAACCAGACTTTTTCACGCAACAGTGCAATTGTTTTGACAACACCTTGATGACCGGTGTGAGCAATATTCACGGCTTTCTGGTGAAGTGATGTAGGCAGGACAATCTGATGGCCTTTCAGAATAATGCCGGAATCGTGAGCCAGTGAAAGTTCATGACGGCAAAGGTAGAGACTATGAAATGTCTGTGTGTTGATTTCCTCTCCTTTGTTGTACCACTTGTCAGTGAGCATGGCTTGGATCACAGCAGTCAGTGTTGTATCTTTTGCTGTTTCCTCAGCAACTTCAGTGATGGTCATTGCTTTAGGCGTTGAGGTAGTCACAACATAGTGCACATAATCCTCTGCATCCTTCTCTTGCTCTCTGTTAGAAGATTGCTGGACTGGGTGGCGGCTCAGGTAATCTGCAGGATTGTCAGCACCAGGTCGATAGACGACTGTTATTTCATATGGTTGCAGTCGCATGATCCAACGTTCAAGACGGGCTGATAGTTGAGCTCGAGGATTATTGAACATTGGCACTAAGGGTTTGTGATCAGTGTGGACCGTGAAAGGAGCACCAAAAATGAAGATGTGGTAATATTCACATGACCACACAATGGCGAGTGCCTCTCGCTCAGTTTGAGAATATCTTTGCTCTGTGGGTGATAGAGCTCGGCTTGCATATTGAATGATTCGGCTTCTTGAGTAAGCACTGCAGATATACCCACTGGACTTGCGTCAGTGTAGATGTTGGTGGGCTTCCTTGGATCAAAGTATGCAAGAGTTGTTGCTTCACTCAGAGCAGTTTTCAGCTTGGTCAGTGCTGCATCATGTTTTGATGTCCAAGACCAAGGAGTGCTTTTCTTTGTTAGCTGCCGCAGATCATATGTCAGGGAAGCGTAGTTGGGAATATGATGGAACCACAAAAGTTCATCATGCCAAGAAGGCTTCGGACTTCTGTTGCGTTCTTAGGAGTTGGAAGGTCAAGGATGTTCTTCAGTTTGTCTTGACTGGGCTTGATGCCATCTTTCTCCGAAGATAATGCCAAGAAATTCAAGTGATGTTTTGTTGAAAACACACTTGTCACCATGGAGCGTCAGTTGTTTTGACCGGAGTCTCTCGAATAAGTTGTGTAGGTTGTTGTCATGTTCTGCCTGTGATGAGCCAAAGCACAGGATATCATCACTGATGTTGACGACTCCCTGGAGGCCTGAGAGTGCTTGGCGAATTGATTCTTGGAAGATCTCGCTGGCTGAGTTCACTCCGAAGAAGAGACGACGGTATCGGTAGAGACCAAGATGAGTAGCAAATGTCGTTATATAGCGAGATTCTTCGTCCAACTCTAGCTGATTGTATCCTTGGTTCAGATCTAATTTGCTGAATACTTGAGCCCTGAAAGTATAGTCTTCAGTTCATCAAGTGTTGGAGTTGCATGGCGTTCACGACGAATAGCACGATTTGCAGCTCGCATATCCACACAAACACGTACTTTGCCAGGTTGCTTGGGTTTTGGAACAACGACCACTGGGGACACCCATGGTGTTGGTCCACTCGCTCTTTCAATGATGCCAAGGCCTTCATCT